>CAUYLG010041523.1:25000-75000 GCA_963573385.1 Cacajao melanocephalus | reverse complement strand
CTCCGTGAGAAAGCTTCTATTAATTTGAAATTGTTCTTCTGCTTACTGAACAAGTAGGAATCTGGTTAAAGTTCACAGGCTGGAGGACTTTCCCCTTTTCCCTAGACTCCCTGTGATAGGGAGACCCAGCTTCCCCTTGCAGCTGGTCATAAATGGAGACCAGGCTCTAGCACTCGGCTTTCACAAGGTATTGTTAGGTCAGCAAAGCCATCAATTAGGCTGTCTGAAGTTTTATCACCAACACAGCAGTAATAAGTGCTGGCCAGAAAGACTTCTGCTCTTCGGCAACTCCTGCAGTTTAAGCCTGTAAAGTTAGGGGTCATTCAGAGGTCAGTGCCAGCTGGGGGCAGCCTTTCTAGCCTAAGCTGGGACACTCAGGGCAGAGGATAAGGTAACTGCCAACCATAAACCCAGCCACCTTTCAACCCACTAGAAAGACAGAGCCTCAGGTACACATGGTTGATATTAGAGCCCAAGAAACGTTTGCAAATCAGGTGGTGGCTGAATCGAAGGAATGCAAAGGAGAAGCAGTTATTTCATCTAAGAAGCCTGGATCTAATTTCGTTGGAAATCCAAAAATAAGTGCCTACTTCATGTTACTTTAATGTTTAATAATGCCCATCAAATATTCATGTACAAACAGAGTAAGATGATAAGAAATCTCCTTTATTTCTCCAAATTTAATAAAAACAAAACAATTTTCCACCATTTGTGAGTTACCTTTGTCCCTGTGCACTTAACGACATGTATTCCCCACATATTTGAGCTCATGCACAGGATTCACTGGCCACGCATTTTGGAGGAGCAGGGAGCATCCGGCCAGCTTTTCCTTAAAAATATACCCATTGATAACATCTGTCAATATTTCCAGTTTCGTATTTTAAGCACAGGGGGACTTCATGATTAATGAGTCCACCTGGGGTCACAGGCAGGAACTGAAAACTCATTCTTTGAAATTAGCCAGAAAAATTCTAGCGTGTGCTGGCAGTTCTGCTTTCTGAGGAAGCTGAAGTCCCTTTGGAGGAGGACAGTCAGGCCTCCTGTGAGCACTCTTGTGGGAATACAATTAGGGTGAGGAATAATAGCCGGGAGAAAACCAAAGGAATCTTTTGCAAATGGTGTTTGCTTGCAAAACAATGGACTTCTTTATTACTTAAGAAAGTATAGCTCAGTTGTCAAAAAAGAAAGTGACCAGCAACGTAGAAGTGAAAACAAAAGGAGAGTTGAAATTCCATCTTTCTTCCCACCTGCCACCTGAAGTGTTGCTGAGGAATATCTGACCAGATCACAAAGACTTTCAGAAGCATCCCTCCAATCAGAAAAAGAACTGAATTACCTACTCTTTCCCCACCACTTTTACTGCAACCAAAGAGGACTGACCTGGTATTTCCACTCCAGGAACTCTTTTTATCAGCTCACCTTAAAACCAGCAGAGATGCTCAGGAGAGTCAGAGAAGGCTCTTCTTGAAGTTTCTAACGGAGGACACACTTGGCAGGGGTTTTACCTCTCTTTATGTGCTACTTATCCTGGCTTTCGTGTTTTGCGTGTGTGTTGTTTTTTTTGTTTCTTTCCCCGCACCCCCTCCATAGGCCAACTCTTTAGGTAAAAGGAATTGCTATTTTTTCCTTCTTTAATTTCACCCTTTTACTCTTTTATTCTTTACATCTGGAGGTTGTTCCCTTATTTATGTCTTTCTCTCCAGTTCCCCCAAACACTCCCTTACTCGCAGAGCTGCAAGGCATCATGGTTCTTAGTTCTCAGCAGGAGAACTCCACACTGTCTTCAAACAAATAATTACGGGGAAGGTTAGAGGTTCACTCAAAGGTCATTTCTTTGGATACTCGTCAGAATGTTTACATTAGTAAAAACGGGGTCCGCTCAAAAGGTTGTTCAATGGGGGATACACAACAATGCAGAACATTAAAAAAGCATTCTGTGTGCTAGCAGGTCTTTATAGAAGCGCTGAACTTGGAAATGCCACTCCAGTATAACATTTTCAACTAGTTACCATGGCATGGACTGGATGTTCACTAGCAGTTATGGCAATGGCCTTTCTTTGCCCACTTCTCCTAAGCAAATATGAATAGAAGCCTCTGAAGGTTTTCACTAGATCCTTTTACAAAGGGTCATAGAGATTTTGCTTTTTTCACTCGGGCACCATTTAGCCTCTCTGGATTTTTGTTCTCAAACAATGTTTTTGATACATAGTGCTATTTCTTGCCAGATTCATAATTCTACCACATTCTTTCAAATCACACAGAGTTTTAAAAACATATGGGCCCCAAATTTCCAGAAATCTCTTAACATACAACTCCTGCCAATTGTCGATTCCCCTGATCTTGGGATATTTTATTAACATCATAGATGTTACTATGAAAATTAACAATTAATGAGTTGACTGTTAGAAAACCCTGACATTAAAAAATGAAATTACCACCTCCCACCAGTACTGATGAACCAGAGGCCACTTTTAGAAAATCCACTGACATACATAACATGGAGGCATTTAAATTATAGACTAGAGCAAATCCAACTAAGAATAATTTTTCTTTCTTTAATATTTCTAAGGTAAAATTTCCATATATGGTCTTTTCTCAAAACTGCATGAAATAATTTTTTTCCACATTTTCTAATCTATATTTTTTAAAATGACCTTTTTCAGTGCTCAAGTAGTAAACGGAATATCAAGTGTTGCTTCTACTCAAAATGTGAAGAATCTAAGTTGAAAATCAACTCATCTTTAGTCTTTCAAGGTTCAGGCTCCATTCATATGGAAAAACGTAACTTGCTGGTTCAGTGATAAAAGACTTGTCTTAAAAAGACTCAAAAGGTTCCGTGGATATTAAATGGGTCTCATAAAATAACATTTTGATGAGTTAAGTGTAAATGAATCAGACACATATGGATTAAGTTATCCTTGAATTTCACACGGGTTTAAAAAATAAGGGGAAAAGAGGGTCTTGGCAAAAAACATTTTGGACTTTGCCAAACCCAAAACATTTGAAAAATTGCTGAAGACATCCAACTAACCAAAATGCAGCAAGCTGCACCCAACTTTAATGAAAACCCCCACAAGTTATTTCCAATCCAAAGACTGTTAGGTTTTTCATCTGTATCTGATATTAAAAAATTCTCTAAGTTTTAATGTCATACCAGAATGATTTTGAAGTTACAGACATATAATATACTTCTCTATTGGTATAAACAATTTAACCCTAAGTTACAAAGTCTTCTTCAATATTAAACAATTATTAAAAAACATTCTGAGTTTTTTACAACTTGTCCGTAAAATGTGCCAGTAAGCTTAGTGTGTACCTTTATCTAGATTTCACTTAGAAAAAAAATTTTCATTAGCCTCATTGTGCCTTTTTTAAAAAGGCTACAGATAATTTCATTAGTGACTCCTTAGGGAATGAGTACCCTAAAGAGCACTAGTTCCACTGATTTGTATTGAACACAAAGTTAGTATCCAGGCTCATACAAAAGCTTGGGAGAGTATCTACTAAGACTATCTACTTTTTCTCTACATTTTACTTAAGTAGAAAATGCATGAGTATGTGTGATCCTTAAAAGTTATATACTAAGACTGTTAGTTTAAAAATAACTTAATTATAGAAATAAATTCAATGATGTTCCAAAAATCATAAGGCCTTTCTGAGTCAACTCAGACATGAAAAAAGAATACATTAAAACAAATACATCCAAGGTAGCAAATATCACTGAAATCTCATCTTACTGCTTTGCTGAAGAGCTGTTTCCTGGAGACCTCTCCTGCCTCCAGAAAGTCTAAACTCGGTGGCTTTGCATACTTTTCTACAACTGAACATCATGATTTTTATTTTCAAAAATTTTTACTCCAAAGTGTAGTTCAGATGGATAGAAGCGGATTTAGGTGTCATTCCTGTTTGTTATTGGTTTCTTTCCTTTATTCCTTTCTTTCTCTGCCCCATCCCCCCTCTTTAAGTGGCTGATAAATCCCTTCTTTCTGGTTCACTAACTTCATGCCACACCTGGTAACTAACTCCTTTTGGAAGCATTCCTTTTGTTAGAAAGTGCAGTACTCCATGGAGTTACCTGGAAAGCCAGCATCCCTGAACACTCTGAGGAGGAATCAAGAAGAGCCAGAATTGAAGCTTTTGCATGGATTGCTTTGGGCAAGGAAGCGGACTCAACTGTTGAAGAGGGATCAGATCAATTGGGGAAAGGTGTTGTAGGTAGCTCAGTGACTGGGGGCCTGTTAAAACACGAAAAGGCCCTGCTTCCCTATTGTCCCCAGCCCTGGGACCCATCAGCCACAGTGCTTACTCACAGCGCTTGCTCCTGGCTGGAGTTTCAAATGAAACTTCAGCCTTGGCAAGTCACTTACCAAATTTCTCCATTGTTTCCTACTTTACAAAAAAAAAGCAAGTATTTCTGTGTGCTGTGGTTACGGCTAAGACTAGGATTTTCTCAGTAAGATACATTAAAATGGTTAAATCAGTGAATTAAGCAAGTTTAATGCCTCTGAAGGTATACTTGGGCACGCAAATGATGCAGTCATGTCGCAAATGTAAGTTTTCCACTGGTGACCAGACAACGTTTTTCACAGACAATTGTGAGCAAAGTAGGGTAAATGAATGAGATTCATATGCTACTTAGGGACAGATTCATAGATAATAATTAATTCCCCTAAGCAATAGCTTGATTTATAATTTGATAGAATACTAGTGTCTACACCTTTAAAAACACATGAACTAAATACTAATAAATTTATAATATAAAAACATGATGTTAATCTGGAATCACAAACATTTTGTACCTTTATGAATATGGCTTGAATAGTGGAGTGTTCATGCTGACATGAAACACCCTGGGCAAAATTATCAAGGAGGTGATGCTTAACTTTGACTGCCTTCTACTGTGTTCTTTCAGTATTCTTACTTTCATCTAATTATTCGCTAAAGTTACAAGGGCTCATGCAGGTTCTTTACTAAAATATTCTACTTTGAGCATGCCCTTCTCAATTATTGTTGCATATTCCAGACTTATGCATAAAGCAACATGCTGAAGAGCATGGGCTCATGTTCTCTGTCCTTTATTTGCTGTGTGAATTTGGACAACTCTTTTTTTTTTTTTTTGAGACAGAGTTTCGCTCTTATTACCCAGGCTGGAGTGCAATGGCGCCATCTCGGCTCACCGCAACCTCCGCCTCCTGGGTTCAAGCAATTCTCCTGCCTCAGCCTTCCGAGTAGCTGGGACTACAGGCTGCGCCACCATGCCCAGCTAATTTTTGTATTTTTAGTAGAGACGGGGTTTCACCATGTTGACCAGGATGGTCTCGATCTCTTGACCTAGTGATCCACCTGCCTCGGCCTCCCAAAGTGCTGAGATTATAGGCGTGAGCCACCGCACCCGGCCTGGACAATTCTTCTTAACCTTCCCAAGCTTGACTCT
Organism: Cacajao melanocephalus; assembly: GCA_963573385.1. Lineage (NCBI taxonomy): Eukaryota > Metazoa > Chordata > Mammalia > Primates > Pitheciidae > Cacajao > Cacajao melanocephalus. The sequence goes on along the minus strand of CAUYLG010041523.1, from coordinate 69,566 downwards.
GTTTCCTATCTAAACTGGGTGGTTTTGAGGATTGAGGGAATTTCTATGTGCAAGATCCTTAGCACAATGCCTGGCACAGAGTAAGCTCATTAAATGTTAGCTTACAGTCCAAATGCACCTATCCAATGCTTATAAGTAATTCTGTTCTCTCACAGATAGTAATTAGGAATTGGTGGGTGGCTATTACACAAATCTATGCTGGATTGGCAACAGGATAAAAATGTGTTGTACTCCTACAAGTAGCGTGTGTCCATATTGCAAGATCTTTCTAAAAATCGGAGTTTAATCCAAATGTACAATGCTATGGTGGAGATCTCAGAAACTGGGGCAGGCATTTGCCTGCTAGGGTGGGAGGTGGAGAGTGGAGTGAGCTCTTTTGGAATCCACTCTCTCTATGGTTCTCTAGATCCTTGCTACTTCAAGTCTGTGCCATGGACCAGTAGCAACATCACCTTTGAGCTAACAAGGAGACACGCAGAAGTATATTACAGTCACCATTCCTGTACTACTGAATCTGAAACTGCATTTTAAAAGATCTCCAAGAGATCTATGCACATTTAAGTATGAGAATCCTTGCTCTAGATCACATATCAAATTCTAGTACCCTGCCCAAGAATAGAAACTTGCAAAGGTCAGGTTTTAATTGTGATTCTCAGCTGCAAAAAATGCACATAATCTTCTCTTTAAGTATCTTAGATCTAAACAGTCTTTTACTCACTTGCTTTGGGCAATATAAACACTTTATAATAATTTAATTTATTGTACTCCATCTGTACCTCTTAAAGGAAAAGTTGGGCCAGTAAAATGTTTTTGTGAAGACTGTTAACAGAGGCTATCTCTCAGGCATGGATAGGAGAAGAATGGTAAATTTCTATCTTTTGTTTCCAAATAATTCTGCACTGTTAAGAGTTTTATTAATAAGTATAATTATTTTCATATTTAAAAGAATTTTTAAAGATGATCGAGAAAATTTGGCATCTTATTTGACTAAGGTTTATATAGGTAACAGTAGGGACCTTTTAATTAAAACATTTGAGAAACTTCCTCTCAGATAGGGAATTATCTTTTATTTCCTTTATAATATTGAGCAAGAGTAAACACTGTTCCATGAATATAATCACACCTGATGGCATGTAACAAAACATCCCAGCAGGTTATGATTTTGAAGCACTGTTACTCTTACAGAATGCCATCAGATTATTCATATGTAGCTATTTATCATGCACTATAAAAGTGATCTTTCAAAGCTACTTGAAAGCAAGGGAGGAGAAAACACTCAAACTTCCTTAGCTATTCATATCTAGGATCTATCCTCTTAAAGATAAAATCCTAAGTCAGTAGACATAAGTTGTTGTATATTACCTCATCCTGTACATGATTTATTGCAGATGGAAGTCAACTAGAAACTGAATTACTTTGAAAGTTTTACTACTGACATTAAAATTCCAGATCTGGATAACTATACACCTAATAGTGCTTCTGAAAACAATTTTTTGCAGACACAGAAGGTACACCTACAACTTTATTTAACTCTATCGACATAAAAAACAGGCACAATCATTTTCAAAACGACTAATTTCCAATTACCTATTCATGTACGTGAACACTGTAGCCTGACCGGGCATTGGAAATCAACCAGTCACTGCACAATCAGTTGCCTACATTCTTAGCCAATTCCCGTTATGTTCCTAACCATTTTACTAATTCACTCAAAGAGGAGAAGATCCCAACAAATCTTCTATCATTTCAGCTTTCATGATCACCTTTGATTGAAGAATTAATTCTCTATCTTACTTCTCAATGGAAACCACCTAAGCATTAACTGGTCAAAAATGCACCAAGCTGTTTAGCAATTATGTATTCGATATGTTTGAAGATATCAAGGTGCACTCACATGCCCTGTGCTATGGATATGTCTCTGATTAGCTTGTCATCTGCTCAGAAGAAGATGTAGGCTGATTCTCCCATACAGTCTAGCAGGCCAGCTGTTAGCTGCCTGTCAAGCCCTCAAGTGGACAAGTAGTCCAGGAGCAAAAATGTCACTCCTTTGATCTGGCAAGGAGCAGCTGCTGATTTATAGAGTAGGACTTTGTTCTTCCGTTCTATTTTACTTTCTTTCCTAAGGCAGAACCACAAAATCCAGGAGAAAAAAAAAAAAGTGCCTTTCCCAGCAACATCAACAAGCTCTGACAACTGCAACAGGGTTTTTCTTGGCCCTAACAAAGCTCTCAGGCAACTCCTTTGACGCTCACCTTTCCCCCTCCCCTTCCTCCCACCCCCACCATTTTTTGCAATGCAGTAGTTATTGTTTAATTCAGCTTCTGTAAATGGAATGGACTGTGGCCAGCAAGCCTGGGGCATAAACACACCTGTATGAAAGAAGCCTTATGTAGCAACCATCTACAAGGAAGCTCGCATGAACCACACGCTCCTGAGTTCAGAAAGAATGCTCCATTTTTTCTGACAGCAAATTTTACCCTAAGTGAGTTTCTATTTTTGGTGCCACCAACCTATGATGACCACATTTGAACTGCTTTCTCTCCAATGGCATTACACCCTTTAAATCAAAGAGATAAAAGGATTAGATTTTCTTTTTTTTTAATCTGTGAGCAAACAGATCCATCAAAAATGCTTATCCGTTGCCTGTAATATCAATCATTGAGAGCTGGGTAAACGTCCAGAAAGGCTTTCGCAAATGCATTATCAAAGATGCCATAATGTTGATTTCATTACCACTGATTTATGTTGACATGACTTTCCCCGAGTAACTTATAAGGGATAAAAAATCAACGACAAAAATCTACATAAGACATGTGCATTGTCTTGCTAAGAATTAAACTGGTTCCAAATGCATAATCCTGTTCTCAACAGATAAATCTGTCAGGCTAGAGATGCCCTATCAACCAAGTGGGATATGCAATAATGCTTTGAGATATACTGTGAGAAGTCATCAGCCACATGTATGTATATATATGTATGTGTACTGTGTGTGTGTGTGCACATGTACATGTATGGAAACACACACACACACACACACACACACACAGAGCAATAAACTTTGTCAGAGATGAATGCTTTAACACCTGGCTCAGTTTTCTGTGCTGCTGCTGAAGTAGGGGTGATAAACACACACACACACACACACACACACACACAGAGTTATCAATTCTTGGATATTTAGACAAGAATTGGATATTACTGCATAGATCAAGGACAGGAATTTTGTAGGGGGTGGGAATGCCAAAAACAGGAGAAAAGAATGGTTGTTAAACATCCTCACTGCTATTTATACTCAATCATGCCATGTGCTAGTGTTTGCCCCCTTCCCCTCTATCTAGTGGGAACAGAGATTTTTCTCACCCTCATTTCTTGCTTTACCTATATCACCCTTTGGCCAATAAAAAGTTACTAAGCACCTACCTCCTCAGTGTTCACAGAATTGTATTCATAGATGCTTTCTCTAGGGGGGGGTGTGTGTGTTTCCCAATGAGAGACTGGGTTTGGCAGAGGAAGAGGCTGGAAGGGAAAGCTAGATATCAAGGAGCAGATATAATGTGAGGCTCATTTTCATCCTGTTTTAATCCTAAAAATATTAGACTGAAAAATTTTTAAGGTCCATAGTAATCTAAACATGTGTCACACATTGGTAAATCTTCCATATTCAAAACTTGACACAAATTTAATGACAGAATATAAGTATAGAAAATTATAAATAATCCATACATATATAGTTAGATGAGTTTCTTTCTCTGTATATATAAAAATGCAGGTTATGTCATTAAAGATTTTTATTTTTCACACCCACAGAAACAAACTGAAAATCACAATTGGAGAACACATAAATAATTACAAACTAACATAGCCCATAGTCAGTAAATAAGTGTCATGAGAGCAATTAAAGAAGGTAAAGATAAAGATTAATCTCAAATTGTTGGAGGAGAGCTGAACCAGATTAAAAGGCCACGGAAAACTGAAAGAAAAGAAAACAAGGAAATGGCATGCTCTAAAGCACCAGTGCAGACCAGGGCCGATTTTGTGTAAAGGGAGGATGAAGGAATTGAACTCTGACTGGCTTCCAGCTTCTGTCTGGAAAACACGGCTATGATTAACACACAAGCTGGTGGAGGTTCTTGAGTGATACATTGAGTCCTTGAGATTCCTGAATGGTAGAATGATAAAATATGGTGTTTGAGGAAGATCTTTCCACGAATTACGTATAGGATGAACTGAACTGATGAGAGAGAATCTAGAAGCTGGGAAGATAGAAAGTTCTTGTTGAATCCAGGCAGAAGAGGGAAATAACATGAGCTCTGATTGACGTAGTAGAAATGAAAAAGAAGTAGGATATTTGGTTGGGAAAACACCTGATGAATTGTACTTAGATGAAAAACGAGAGATACAAATATAAAAGATATTAAGAGGATAAGTCTGAGAATTTATGCTTGGTATGTTATGCTGTACAGTTGATGAAAATTGGAAATTGATGAGAAATTCCTATTTGTTGTTGTGGAAAGAGGCAAATTCAATTTTTCAAATGTTACTTTTGGTTTGACAATAGGACTTTCAGGCTGAGAAATATGTAAGCCACTCAAGAAAAAGAACGAGGACGAAAGAAGAGCAAAAGGTAGTGACTTTACTTCAAACCTCTAATTACTTCATATTTCCCAAGCTACGTGAATATTCCAGCGCTGCAGCAGTACATAGGATAAACTGCCTGCCTACTTCCAAAAAAATTACTTCCTTCCTCTTCCAAATTATCCTGTACATTTTAGAAAGTTCTTGATCTGATCATGATTGGCCAAGTCAATTGTCAGTAAAAACGGCTGTGGTCAAGGCCTTGTTTCTAATAGGTCCAATTCACTTTTTCTTTCCATTTTGAGTTAATTTGTGCTACTCGATTTAAAGGCCGATGATAATTACTTACATGTTACACTCGGTGTTGCTACACAAGTTATGTTCCACTCCTTGCTAGTTTAGTAAGGGAACTTATCAGAGAGTTTTAAAAAGGGGGAAAGGAAAATATATATATATATATTTATTTATAAGACTATGTGTTTTTAAGCGTAAGACAAACAAGGGTGGGTTTCACCTAGGTAGTGACAACTAATTTAGAAGAGAATTGATAGGACAAACTGTTACATTTAAAAGGGGCTCCATTAAGTGTGATGGCTTCCAAATTGTGTCCTCCTTTCAAACCGTATTTTCCTTTTTAAATGGGCTTTTAAGGTGAGAAATATAGCACTTCACCCAAAATGGTGTGGAAACAAATGGTTCTCAAGTCTCTATTCTTCAACTCAGGCCAAACCACCCCAATACACCGGCAATCCAAAGCCACTTGGAGGGAAGGTGTTATGCATGTGAATGTCCCCGTGGCCCTTCATTTGTCTGGGGAGCTCTTTTTTCTAAAGCAGCAGGGGATACTTCAGAAGACCAGATTGGCATGCCAGAAGTGTTTGGATGTGCCAGGCTCTTATCCTCCTCTCAATTCTCCTGCTGGTTTAAAAGAAAGGATGTGGCAGAGGACACATTCGGAAGGTGGCAACATTCTTAGGGCCCTTTATCAATACCACGGCTTTCTTTAAATTGTAGCTTGGTCTCTTGTTTGAGAGGCTGAGATTTTAGCACTTTTAAAGGGAACCATAAGTGAGAAATCTCCTAGGTGTTAAACTTTAGAGTGGCTTCAACCCAAACTATGAAAAAATGAGATTAAAACACTGAAAGTCAAGTAATATTAAGAAAAAGATCCAACAAACAAAATATCATAAATATGCATATGTATATTCTTGCTGTTTAAACTAAATGCTATCTAACCAGTTTACACTGGCATCTAGTAAAAGTGCCAATGCGGGGAAAAAATCAAAGATTTAAACAATTTTAAAAGTCACTTTAAATAAATTATAGTTCTAACAGCTACACATCTAACAATAATCTTTAAAAATTATTAAAACATGTCAGAAAGCAAAAAAAAATCTATCCATGAATATATGACTTAATATCCTCACATTTATGATGTTCACACATCAAAGACCAAATTCCAAATAAAATTTCCTGACTGCCTTTTCTTAATGACAAATTAAACATCTTTTACTTTGATTTGACAGCCAGGTAGCATTCTGTATCTTCTCCAGAGATGTTATATGCAGTCTTTCCAATGTGACGGTATTATTACCCACAAAATTTTTAGCATCATCCTGTAATCATAAAAGACATAAAATATATCTTTATAAACCACAAGAGACCTAGCAAACCAGCAGTTATGCCACATCTGCTTTAGTCTTTAAATATTTTAGCTTTAGAGGGTTAGTTAGTGGATTTTTTCCCCTGATTTGCTAAGAAATAGAGACATCAACCTTTGATTCTGACATTATACACAAAGCTATAATCTGTAATAGACAAAAAAGCAAACACATTGTACTGCAATTTGAAAGAATTTTTACAGCATATTCAGATTTCACATCTCCTATCAGAATTTCCTAAAGTGGTTTAACTTAACTTTTAGAAATAGAAATGATGGCATTTGAAATATTTCCACTTTCACAATACAGATAAAGTAACATCACTATCACAAAATAACTTGGCCAGGCGCAGTGGCTCACGCCTGTAATCCCAGCACTTTGGGAAGTTGAGGAGTGAGGATTACCTGAGATCAGGAGTTTGAGACCAGCCTGATGAACATGGAGAAACCCCATCTCTACTAAAAATCCAAAAAAAAAAAAAAAAAAAAAAAATGAGCCGGTCATGGTGGCACATGCCTGTAATCTCAGCTACTAGGGAGGCTGAGGTGGCAGAATTGCTTGAACCCGGAGCAGAGCTTGTGGTGAGCCAAGATCATACCATTGTACTCCAGCCCAGGCAACAAGAATAACTCTCATCTCAAGAAAACAGAAAACAATAAAACCCTTAATTTAGTACTTGGTTTAACTGCCACAGATTCTCTGGAGTCAGGTAATATATAAATAAACAAAAAGACAATTAATAAGTTTGAAGTTAATGTGCTAACGAACTAGGGCCACACTGTTCCTTTGGTCTGGGCTGGGCTTTCTGCTACAGACATCTGGTTAACATGCCCTTCAAAGTGCTTATCACAGAAATCTCTTTGAGGTCACTTCCCTGGTTTCAAAGTCTGATTAAAGAGCACTTTCTCAGTGGCACTCAGGTAACATGCCCAACACGTATTTATTCACAATTGTGATTTACTTGTCTGACTTTCCTACTAGATAGCCTTAGAGAGCAAGGGCCACATCTTAAATTTTATTATTGACACTGTGTCAGGCATATAGTACACCCTCAGTAAAATGTTTGCAAGTGAATAACTAAACGAGTGAATGAAAACAGGGTTCTTTCATCTCGCATGTAGTACATTCTCAATAAAATGTTTGTGAGTGAATAACTAAATGAGTGAATAAAAATGAGGTTCCTTCATCTTAGACATAAATTAGAATTGAGAATAAAAGAGCCCTGAGTTTAAGGATTTTCTTGTTCTCATTTTATAAGAGGCATAGCTGAATCCTTGATGAAATGATTTGCTCCAGAGAGGGACAGAACTAAGATGGGAAATAACTCTGGGTTTCTGGCTCTGGCCTAGTTATTTTCGTACTCACAAATAACTCAAGACACAGACAAGAGGTATTAGTTAGAGGCGCAAATCTGGGCATTAGAAAGGCCAGGTAGATCGTGGGTGCAGATGTAATGCAGGAAAAGGATCTGACTTGGAAGAAATTAGGCCTCTGGCTTTTCAAGGCTGTCAGGCAATACGCGAAGTATAGGACATAGCTGTATTGGGGATAAGGGCAGTTGACTCAAGTGGAGAGGACTGATAACTGAGGTAAATGAGGTGTTATGAGTGTGTGGGGGGTGCCTGTGGGTAGGTGGGAGGGTGTGGGTATGTGTGGGTGTGTTGGGAGAGAGGGATAGAGAATAGAAAGTGAAGGAGGAAGATTTGTGAGACTGAGAAAGGAAAGGAGAAATAGAGGCACTTGGGAAACCAAGGAGGCAAGATTGCGTGAGTCCAGCCTGGACAACATGGTGAAGCCCATCTCTACGAAAACCTTAAAAAATTAGTCGTGCATGGTGCCATGCCTCCCAGCTACTCAGGAGGCTGATGTGGGAGGATGGCTTGAGACCAAGAAGTGGAGGCTGCAGTGAGCCGAGATGGTGCCTGCCACTCCACTCCAGCCTGGGCAACAGAGCCAGAACTTGTCTCAAAACAAAACAAAACAAAACAACAAAACAAAAAGCTTTTTAAAAATATTTTTTTTCTGATATCTTTGTAAGGACATTTTGCTCCCAAATGTGCTCTGAGGAACTCTAGTATCAATAGGTATTTCTCCAGAATAGGGGCCTAGGTCAAATAAATACGGGGAAAACAAATGGGAAGGTAAACAAAGTGAAGTCACTTTCTCTGCTGTAGGTTGTCACAGCCTTTAACAGAGTGATATATATTATGAATCTCTAAGAGAAGGTGATGTTACAAATTAATTCCTGACTCTAGTTGTTAAGATTTTGAGGAGTACTAGGGTTCCAAGGATTTTAAAAAAGAAATGAAGCAGTTTCCTAATTTTTAACATAAATTCTATTTTTAAGCCTTTTATCAACTTAAAAAAAGGCTTCCTTTCCATCTTTAGGTTTCGCCAAGTCAGACTCAGAGATGCAGAACGACTTGAAGGGCTGTTTTATATCTAACCTGTTCATAATTCCACCTCCCAAGATTATGATAAATCATGAGTACCCCATGGCTACCCCACACAGATACCTTGACCCCTAAAATGTGCTGGCTGCGAAGATTCTTCAGAACTTTTCTATCTCAAAGTTAATTTGATAATTAGGGAATTATATTAGGCCTGAATGTTTTCTCTACACTTTCCTGTCCTTACTTTTCTCATATTTTTCCTACTCGATGAAATATTTTTTTTAAAAAAACAATTACTGAGTATTTTGCTATGCCTAAAATATCTGCTTCAAAATAACTGTTCAAAACGGAAGAATAATCTTAAGAATAAAATGTATGTGTGTGTATGTGCATATGTATATGTACATGTATATATGTCTCAAAAAAACGCAAAACAAAATGCTTTTTAAAACTATTTTTATGTATAATGTGTATATATATATATATATATACACATATAAATACATACATATACACATATATACATATATCTTTTCAATACCTTCTGGATCTTTTATTAATCAGAACTGTGACTGAGCTGTGCGTGGCATGTCTATTACATAGGTTGGAGGCACATGCATGCAGAGGGCAGGAGAAGGTGGGGACAATGTTAAGAGGAAGGAGAAATGAGAAGAGGAAAGAGACAGGAAAAGAAGGAGTGCTGCTTTAGATAATTCATATCAATGTACATCAAATGCTCCCAATCAATTCTACTTTCTTGTTTACAGAGCTTACAAGTACAAAATCAGCTTTTACTTATAACTGTGTTAAACACCACCTCCCTGCCCTCTGCACCTCGCTGTCCCGAGATGAGGTCAGCCCGGTGAAGGGCTCTGGTTCTATAAGCAATCCTGTCATTCAGGCTAACAGCAGTGATTCACTCACATGAGGCAAAAATGACTCAATTGTTGGGCTTATTGACTCCAGGGAGCACAGCTACTCTATTATTACCATGGAGTGCAAACACCCTGAGCTCTGTTTTGGTCCACTTAAAATTACTATTTGCTGTGAAGAATTGGCAAAGCAATTCTTAAAATGATGGGGGTGAAAGTCAGGCAAGCACCATTACGGGCTTTTCCTTCCGTTTAAGCAGAAGTAAGCGGTACAGCACTCGTTCTGAGCCTGACCCACTTATTTAACCTTTTATTCACTTTGTTGTATTAACATATATTAACTGGCTATATAAGCCCTAGGGGGGATAAAAACCTCATGACCAAATTATGGTTCCATTTTCATGGGTAACCTCTCCTTGGGTGGAAATTAAACCCCAATATAAATACATTTTGGGTCCATATGAAATTGAGGAGGAATGCCAGAAAACAAATGCTGAACAACAGTCCTGCAAAGAGCACCACAGCACCATGGAGTGGCTGGGTAAATTACACACAAGAGGAACTATTTCAAAAAACCAAATAAATTTAATTAAATAAGTTACAAAATTATTTTCCCATCTCTTATCTACTCCCCTTGGTTAATATCCATGACATACTGATGTTGCATAATTGCTCTTATGGAACGCTGCAGCTCAGAGCCGTAATGAGCTGCCTTTGCACAAAGGCAGCAAAAGTGGTTTCCCTACAGAGTTATCTTCTCAATTATTTATACTTGCAACACTTTCACATAATGGCAGTTTTAAAATCAAACAAACAAAGCAAACCGTACAATAAAGGAAGGAGGCAAGAAGGTGCAGGGACCTTTTCCTTTCTTTTTTGAACACCAGAAGGGATGGGCAAGCCACACAAAGTCACTGAATTTGGTTCCTGGAAAAGTCTCAGGGGCCTTGCAACCAGGCGACATCAAAGCATTTGAAGATTGCCACCTTGGTGAGGGATTAAACATGCTCTGCATAACTGCTTTGCTTTTAATCTGTCATATCTAAATATACAAAGGAATGCAAACTTTATTTCTTCTTTTTGTAAGTTTGCCTTTGAAAATTCCCAATCAGAAGACTTGCTACTCACCCCTACTCCTGAAAAAAAAAAAAAAAAAAAAAGGTGCTAAACTGTCAAAGTAATGTCAGTGTAAACAGAAAATGGTGGTGTGTGTTGTACCCGTCCCTCAGGCTGTGGAAGGGGCTTGTAGGTTTTTAATGGTGCTTGTCTCCACTGTCCACACCTGCCTTTGGTTAATCACTCAGAAACTTAAATACAGGAGAAGAAAAGCTGCTTGGCAGTTATACCACATATGGACATACAAAACAACATAAAGGGTTATTTTAAATAAAGGGTATATTTAAATACTAAGGCAGAACTGTAGTGTTATTTCTAATATTTAAATTTGGTATATATTTGGAATGAGCTGCTTACTGCTAACATCCAACTCAGACTCACTTGGTTCTTAGCACCTAGCTCAGTCTCCTGTTTAGAGTAGCTGCTCAATTAATGTTAGCTATGTGATGTTTTCAAGTTAATCTATAGATGTGGTTAAGGATTATACTTTTATATTTAAAAAAATTAAAAGTGAAATTTGGATCAGACACACGTATTTTGGGCCTTCATAAAATTAATACTTAGATTCTTCATTAAACAAGCATAGATTTTGGCCTTTAGAAAATAGTTAACAGCCTCGACTTAAACAGGTATTCCACATCGATTAATAGCCACTCATATATCTGTGACTTAAGATATTCATTAACAATGCCAATGAAACAAAGCTTTTATATCACCTACTAGCCATTTTCAAATAACAAAATGTTAAAAGCAACTATTTCCTTATAATCTTACAGGAAAGATTATAGGAGACGGTAAAAAAGTAATTTAAAAACATCAAAACTGGCTGGATGCAGAGGCTCATGCCTGTAATCCCAGCACTTTGGGAGGCCGAGGTGGGCAGATCACGAGGTCGGGAGTTCAGGACCAGCCAGGCCAACATAGTGAAACTCCGTCTTTACTACAAATACAAAAAATTAGCCAGGCTTGGTGGCGGGCACCTGTAATCCCAGCTACCTGGGAGACTAAGGCAGGAGAATCAGAGAATTGTGCCACTACACTCCAGCCTGGGCAACAGTGTGAGACTCCATCTCAAAAAAATAAAAACTCAAAACCTCAAAACTTACTTCTTACAATATGCCTACATGTGCATACATTGAATTTACACATATATACACCTATTTTTCATAAACGTATCTTGTGACCTTAAATCTCGCTTGACTTGCAACACCCAGGGGAAAAAAAAAAAAAAGCTTAAGGAGATTTTTTCCCCCCAAGCACACAAATACTACTATGAAAGCTCAGAAGGAAAATATACACTGGGGAAAAGAACTCAGACCATGATCCATAACCCAGCTGAGGTCAACGGGAGGGAAGCTCTTGGAACTGAGCTGGGATCCACCACCTTGTTTTGCTTTGCCCCAAGAATCAAACTAAACCGATATCATATTGTGTCCACTCGCTGCCACTTAAAGTTGTTCTTAGCTATGGAGACCTAGGAATGAGCCATCGTTTCTTGACCACTTCCCCTTCTTCCTGCCATCCTCACTTCCAAGGTCAAAGCAATTGCTGGTATGGTGGGATCTGAGGGGTTGGCAACCTTGTAGTTATGGCCCCAATTATATTTATCAATATAAATTTACACCCCACTATTGGTCTCTGAGCAGCACTAGCCACCATCAGTACTGAAGACGATCTTTCTGAGTACACGCATGTGTGGTTATGAACTGGACAAAGGAAGTTGGAGGAGGGTTATCATGTCAAGAGAATGCAGACAATAACAAGAAAACTCCTGTGCCAGAGTATTCAGGACACATCTTTGCTGCAGGCAAATATAAATCTGACTGAACTTTGGCATACTGCAAATATGTCCCATGACATGCATAATATACTTTCCAAAAATGTTAATGCAACAACTGGTAAGCAATTAATCACTATGTGAAAGATTAGTTAAATATTGAGGTCTAGAAGAGAGTTGGGTGGTTTTTGTATTTTTAAATATGGACACAAGTTCTGGAGGGAGGTCTCAGTTTCTGACTTTTCCATTTGAAAAGTGCTCCCTCTGGCAGTAAAAACTGATGTAAAGGTTAGTAGAGGATAGGGGGAAGTGACTTGATTCTCAGAGGCCTGAAGAATAAAACCAAAAGCTGAAGTGGAGCTGAGAGGGTGTGGCTTTCATCCCTGGGAGAGCTCCGGCTGATGGGAATGGCAGTTGCTATCAGTGGCTTGAGGGTAGTAAGATTATATGGCCCTCAATTCCCAAACGTGACAGAGTCATAAGAAACCTTAACCTCTATTTTTTTTCTTCCAGCTTTCCTCAACCGCAGCAACACACTCTTTCCTAGAAGGCTAGCCAATTAACCAAGCATTAAAAAAAACCCACAAATCTATACCAATAGCTTTGCAGGACAAAAAGAAAGATGTGTGAAGTCAACGCTTATTGTTATAAACAACATGAACCAGGATGTCCAGGAGCCAAATAAATTGAAATAGACTATGGCTGAAATAAATACACAAACAAATAATCAGAAGAAACAACGTCTCTCCTTTCCTCTAAGCATATATGTGCTTTTGCATTTTAATTCACAGTGACAAGCCCTCAGCTTATCTGTGACTGGTACAAATCTGATAAGGGGTTGGCGCAAATATACTGAGCCTAGTTTACAATTTGTTTTGCAGCTTCCCTTCCCGGATAAACATAGTCCAAGTACAACTTCTAAAAAACAAAAAAGACAAACTTGTATTTACCTGTCCTGTTCTTAAGATTTTTCTTTTTTTTTTTTTTTTCCTCCTGAATGTTCCCTCAGGATGCTGGCTTGAAACGTAGAAAAAGCTTGGATTTCAGCTTCAGTCTCCAAGGTGTTCTGCTGTTCAACGGGGCCCGGTGCTTGGAGGGAAGCTCTCTACCTTGCTGATTTAATTAACAGGATTCTTTTCATTATTATGGGGATTTAGTTTCTTCTTGCCTTTCAGTGTTTGGGAAACACTGATTTATGTTTTATATTTTGAAGGAAAATTTATTGTTCTCTGACAGCTGAGGCTCTGTAAATCCCTGGCACCAAATGGACCCCAGGGAGGTGTCACAGTTGCCTTACCCTGCCCACCTATATACTGTCATCTCAAGGGCCCCCTCCAGGATTGAGAAGAATCGTCAGCTGCTCAGTGCCCAACCCACTCCTCCTCCCACTGATTATTATGCCAGCAGGGGTTGGCGCATTCTCATTTATGAATGGTGGTATCACAGATTCATTTAAGTGAAGCAAACAGTCCATGAATCTGACCTGGATTTAATCTCTTGACTAAACAGAGCTCATTGAATCAAGTGCGAGAATGTGCTGTACTTACGATAACCATGGCCGAGCCGAAATTCAGGGCAAATTTTGTAAATATGAGCATGCTTAGCAGGGCAGCAAAACAAAATATCTGAAGTTAGCACTATAAAAAATCTGGCATAGATGGTTATCGCAGGACTATTGGGTTATCGGTCTTCTAAACTACACAGTCCATCAAATTCTGACTTGACGAAAAAGTAAAACAGGTAGTGAAAACTCTGGAAGACTTTAACTAGTGTATATTTCAGGAGAAAAATTTCAGGTGTCATTTAATACCCATAATTTTATTATATTAAAGTTTCTTGTTTTTCTTCTTCTTTTTTTTTTTTTTTGGTAAGAGACAGGGTCTCACTTTTTGCTCAGGTTGAAGTGCAGTGGTGTGATCATAGCTCAATGTGTCCTCAAACTTCTGGGCTCAAGTAATCCTCCTGGCTCAGCCTCCCAAGTACCTAGAACCACAGGTATGCACCACCACACCTGGCTACTTTTTAAATTTTTTGTAGAGATGATATCTCACTATGTTGTCCCGGCTGGTCTCAAACTCTTGGCCTCAAGCAGTCCTCCCACCTCAGCCTCTCAAACGGTGTAAGCCACTGTACACAGCCAACAAAATTTCCCTTTCTAAGAGAGCTTCATAATTCATAACTTGCTTTCATTCATATTATTATAATTAACATTTATTGAGCTAGATACTAAACTGAATGCATACATGTATCCTGTTATTAAATTCTCACAAAAACCCTATGGAGTAGATAATATTATCAGCATCCCTATTTTCTGGTTGAGGAAACTGAGAATTAAAAAATTTGATAATATGCCTAAGTTCACCAGTTACTCAATGGCCAAAATGAGAGTCAGATACACTCAAGCACACCTGTGCACACACACACATGCACGCATGCGAACGACTGGAGGCTAGGAAATTAGGAATATTTAGTGTCGTTCTTCTTGTTTTCTCAGGAGAGGCCTGCAGCTGAAAGACCTTCTGGGAACTGGCAGCAACCTGATCACAAGCTAGCTTAAACTCAACAGACTCTTTATTCTCTATTTCCCAGTCAGGTAGAGAAACGGAACCAATTATTAGACCAGACACATAAAATGGAGCCTTGGAAATTTCTTCATCTCTAGAAAAGTTCTAGACCAGAACTTTTCACTTATCTAAATTTGAAACCCAGTAGGTTCTAAGGAAGAATACAGAAAAACATAGAATGTGTATAGAATTCTGTAGTGGTTAGCATTTTTAAAGTCTTCAAAATCAAGAGAAATTAGTGTGGGAATGTGGTCCAGCTGGTGGAGAAAAAAATAAATAAAAGTAAGCCTCTACTCTGAACCTGATTCAACAGGTCTATGCTAATTTTCTCATTCATCAGTTCTGAAGGGTTATACATGAATTGTGCTTTTGAAATTTGAATTATCTTTGTTTATTCAGCCTGTCCATCAGGATTCTTAAATGCAGACTGTAACTGCCCTAAAAATTCAGACTTCTTGAATTTTGCTATAAAGGAAATCCTCAACAGATTTTTATCTCCAGTCATACTCTAGGGAAACACCTGGGTAAAATGTCACCTAAGGGCACCAACTCATCATTGTACTGAACATAACCTAAAAGAGTTTCAGGGTCAATGACAGAGGGAAGCAAGAGAACACTTGAAGCAAATTAACACAATGGTGAGAAGTCCATACTAGAGATATGAGTAGGAATTCTTTACACACATAGAGATTTCAAAATGGTAGCCTCTCTTTGCTGATCTCATCTCTATTCCACCTACAAGGAATTTTTCCATTATCTCCCTTTAAATGATATTCTGGTTCCCCTGATTCATCTCCTTTCTCGTGTTAATAATGTTTGATTGCCTGCAGAAATTCTAGAAGTCAAAATTCTTGATCCCCTTTAATAAATATTTATTCAATGTCTGCTGCCTACTGGGCATTGCATCAAGGGCTTTAACAGGAAGTAAATAAAGAAGAGACTGTTTAACAGTCCGCATTTGTCAAATAAAAAAAGCACTAAAATTGGGATTAATTTCACATCTTAGAGATCTCTGAATTTAACTGGAGAAACAAGACATACAACTCTTAGCCCATTAAGTTTTGTGTGACGAGAGAGGCAGCACAATTTAACGAAGAGTATGGGATTTGGAAATCTGAGTTTGAACTCTGGCTATGCCACTTACTGTGTGGTTTTTGGACAAGTTCCTTAACCTTTCTGTGTCTTAATCTCCTCAAATGTAAAATGAGAATGAATTATATCATCTACTTCAAAGACTTGACCTGAAGATGAAATGTGAAGTCCAATTTTTACTGCAAAGACATCAGAACAGCATGTGAGAATTACAAGAAAACATATGTAAATAATTCTACAAATAAATGTTAATGCTTACAATCCTACATGGATGAAGAAGATTTAGTCTTGCTCTTGGAAAGCTTGGAGTTTAACGGTAAAGAGATGACCATGAAATAAGATGAAAGAGTCTCAATGTCAGAAGAGTGGTTATTCGTGTGCAGAAAAGGTGGAGATAACCTGGGGGAGAGGGGAGAGGGGGAGGAGAATGGAGGCTTTGGGCCCTTCCTTGAAGGATTCTGACAGGAGACAATAGGAAGGATAGAAGGAGAGAGAACATACCAGATAGAGAAAACTACTTAAGCAAATGTACAGAGACAGCAAGTAATCCTAGTCATATGCTTCGTAGGAAAGGTACTGGACTGAAGTTAGGAGATAAGTTAGGTAAGTTTGAGTCCTGCTGGTGCAATTTCTTAGCTATGTGACCTCTCTGCCTCACCATTTCTCATCTGTAGAATGGAGATGATACCTACCTCGTAATTGTAAAGATTAACAACTTTAGGCCAGGCCCATTGGCTCATGCCTATAATGCCTGCACTTTGGGAGGCCTAGAGGCAGGAGGGTTAATTGAGTTTAGGAATTTGAGACAAGCCTGGGCAAGACAGCAAGACTCCATTTCTACAAAAAAATTTTCAGAAACATTGCTGGACGTGGTGGCGTATGGCTGTAGTCCCAGCTACTCTGCAGACTGAGTATGGAAAATCTTGTGATCCCAGGAGTTTGAGGCTACAGTGAGCTAGGACCATCCCACTGCAGTCCAACCAGGGTGACAGAGGGAGACTCTATCTCCAAAAATAAATAAATAAATAAAAATTTATCCAAATAATTAGCGTATTTGGCTAGATTTTTGGATCGATATCTGTACAAATATTATCAATGTTTTACATATTTTAAAAATGTTGGAAACAGTAATTCAAAAAATCCTCACAACTGCAAAAAGAATTCTGATTAGTGGCTAGCTTATGTGTACAGTGGTCCAGTCATAGCACTAATTTCTGTAATCACTTAAACACTGGAGGATGAGCATCAAAATTTGTGTGATTGACTTACACTTGGTATTTTATCTGCAATGATCCACCATTGGAATTTAGATGAAATAGAGCAAGTAATAAGTGAGACAGCCTGAATTTTAAGCTATTTTGCTAGATTTTGTCTTTCAGGGTATCTTCTTCTGTTTACACTGACATGGGTGAGCATAAACACAATAGGTGGATCTTTATTTAGGGCTCACAAGTTATTCATCCAAATATTTAGGCATGTAAGAACAACATATCTATCTAGTTATTGTTCCTGGAAGTCAAGAACGAAGGAAGTTAAACTACTTAGTCATTGGAGCATGGACACTGATGCTGGAATAAGAAAAAGAAGAAGAAATGGAGGCTGGAGATTTAAGTCCCAGAAACACTTAGCAATCTGTACTGCTCTTTAGGTATTTTTCTTTTTATAAAAGAACATAAAAACCTTTTTCTTTTTATAAAAGAATTCTTAGAAATCTTAGAAGGCTAAAGGGGAGATTCATGCAGAACCTATCCACTGATAGGTAAAAATAGGTCTGCTAAAAATTCTTTAATTTGAGCCCACATGGGATGATGACTTATGGATCACAAATGTGGAAAAATGACCTCCATGCTTCCTTTGGCAGATAACAATCTCCTATTCCTCATTTTCACCAAATGAAGATAGTAGAAATACAGTCCTAACTTAGTTTATAAGGACTATACTCTGAATCGCCTGTGTTCTGAGGATAAAATAATAAAAGGTTATAAATTAATCGAGTCCTTAATTTTAAAAAGCAAAACTACTGTATAAGTCCTATGGAATCTGTTGTTCTGCATCCTTTATCTAGAATGGAACTGACCAGTCTGACGAACATGGGTGGAAGCTCAAATTTAAACAGTGCTCACGGCTAGGAGGTAACAGATCTTGTCTTCTCTTGGTAAAAGCACGCCAAAGGTTTCAGAAGGGCCAGGAAAAAAACAAACAAACCAACCCTGTTGTTCATTTTTAACCCCAAAGAGCCAAATAAATCTAGTAAATTCTCCGTTTGTTAATCAAACATGGCATATAAAGCTCTCCAGGATACAGCCCCTATAGAATAAAGCTGCCAAACCACCTTGGATAAATTTTTTTTCTTTTCTGCTTTTTTTTTTTTTTTTTTTTGGATATTAAGTCTCACTCCATTGCCCAGGCTGGAGTGCAGTGTCTTGATTTCAGCTCACTGCAACCTCTGCCTCCTGGGTTCAAGTGATTCTCCTGCCTCGCCTCCCAAGTAGCTGGGACGACAGTCCTGGCTAATTTTTTGTATTTTCAGTAGAGATGGGGTTTCACCATGTTAGCTAGGATGGTCTCGATCTCCTGACCTCGTGATCTGCCTGCCTTGGCCTCCCAAAGTGCTGAGATTACAAGTGTGAGCCACCATGCCTGGCCTGGATAAATTTTTAATGAGATGGTTGCCTTGATGACAGATATCACGAAGAAAAGGTGATGACTGTGACATATGCAGGGTTGACTAGAGGAAGCCCATGTAGCCCTATGGATTACATCAATCACAGGACCAAAAGAAGCAGCATGGAAAAGAAAATGGGAAAGACCAGTTCCAATAAAACATGAAGTGTAAACATACATTCTGTTCAAGGGACAGCCACTCACCTAGCGTTAGAAGTCATTAACTATACCCAGATTCCATTTTCCTGATACCGTATGCTATTTTATGTGGTTAGAAATAATTTCAAGGAAGTGATCTTCACAGTATTTTCAAGGAATAAAACACCAAAATGCTTACTCTCTTGCTTTAACTTCGGGAGTTGAAGGTTGCTTTCTACCTCACTGTCTGTCTTCTCCCGTTCCAAAGTGGGAAAGAATTTGGTTCACCCAAACTGTGCCCCCACCTTCTGCGTTGTTCCCAGAACTCGTGTTTTAGAACCACTTAGCATTAACTCCATCCTTAAAACACAGTGTGGAGCCTGATATGCCAGTGACCTCTTGGCATTGTTGGGGGAAAAAAAATGAAATGGGAGGGGTCCTGTCAAGCTGACTAGGTTTAGATGGTCGGCACTAAAACAACAAGAAACAAACACGCAAGTCCTGGTTGAAGGCCCAAGGAAGAACAGCTTTACAGAGAAATCAAAGAAAGCAGAATGAGAATTTAAACATAGACTTAGTTTGCCCTTATGTATGAGGGCCTTGTTGTGGGAAATCTCACCCTCTAAGATCAGACATGATGAGATATTGCCAGAGGATTCAGGGACTTCCATGATTTCACTGATGTGGACTGATACGGAAATGAATATGCTTAAATAACATTTTGGCTGATGAATATCATTTTTGTTTGGCAAGTTTGCCTTCCCAATCTTAAAAAATTTAACTGAGCTCTTTCCACAGGATAACGGAATACACAGAAAAGAACCAGAAGGAGTAGAAGGGAGAGCACTGGTCAGTTAGAACCTAAAGGTTTAGTTCCGGTCTAACCCGGAGGAACTTTGCAACAGTAAACAAGCCATCAAACCTGGAAGAGCCTGTGTTTCTTCGTTTGTAGAGAGGGAAAAACCTTGTTCACTTCACAGAACTGATGTGAGAATCAAGAGAGACAGCATACATAAAAGTGCCCCTCCAAACTGTAAAGGGCTATAAAATATGATAGTGTGATAAAGAGGTATTTTTATGCAGAATCAAAAGGGTTTTTCTTTTTCACCTCATTCTACATTTTAACTACTGAAACCCCTCTTTTTTTTTTTAAATGTTACATTTTACAAGAGTTCATCTAAGAGGGCAGAAAGAAACCGACAACAAATTCTTGAGGAGTATCTACATCTAATCTTGTTTTTTAGATGAAATTCTGTAAGTCCCTTTGGGAAACTCGAGCTTTCTCATCTTTGTAATGAACATAGCACAACTTTCTATGCAGTGTTTTTAATTATCTAGAAGAAAGTCTCCTGCCATATAAGTCCTTAGTATAATCTGAAATTATGCATGTTCTCTAGAAACGAACAAAAAAAACTTGCCCCCAAACAATATTTATTCTTATGAGTTGTCAATCTCCTTAGCAATAATATGTCACAATTTAGTCTGCAGCAACAGAAGAAAAACAAGCTGCACACACAATATTAAATGCATTTAATTGCTGGAGGGCACAAAAGATACTCACAATGTCACCTGAATTAAGGCCATTATATAATGAACCAAGGAGGAAGCAATGTAAGTACAGCACTTTGCCAATGAGCTTGATGTTTTCTAAATCTGGCCCACTTTCCCTTATTCTTTCTGATGATATCATCCTGTTCTAAGGTTCTGAGTTTTTGTTTTTTTGTTTTTTTTTTTTTTGCCATATATGTTCATTATGCTAGGGAAACATGACTTAATGTGTGCGTTTGATATTGGACTTACAGAATGCAAGCTTCCAATCAACTAGTCTATGGCCACCATACATCCTTCAGGAAAAGTCAAGCTATCCCCGATGCCCCGTGATTCAAGCTGTGCAATGTCCGCCAAAGCACTCACTCTGAACTGAATGAACACCTCTCAAAATGCGTTAATACGGTAATAATCCTCACAGAAACTGGTAGATCACCACTAGCTGAGATTCTTTAGTCTGACCAGGAAGCATGTTGGTATAGATCATGTGCTCTGGAGACAAAGAGAAAGACAGAGAAGAAAAGACAAACAAAAATCTTTCTTCATTGAGTCCTGTCAGTTTCTCTCAGCACATAAAAGGTCCTATCCCAAATTCCCTCCCATACATGCTAGCGGCTCTCCTTTTATTCACCTTGACACACTCAAAAGGGAAGCACAAAATACCGTAGTTGTTTTAAACAGCAAGCCATGCCATGTCACCTCCCTCCACACAGGTTTGGCCAAAACATCTGTGGGAAAAGGGGCTGCAGAGAATTCGGTGAAACATAAGCAATGAGAAAACCTTTCTATCCTCTTCAATTACTCAAAAATGGGAAAGGAGCATCATTTTCAAAGGAACAAATGCTACACAAGACATGCCCTTTAAATCCTTTTTAAGGTTCTGTGACCTGTGAAACTATCTGCAATATCAGCAGGAGAAAGCCCTTTCCAGAACAAATGCCCATGTTTTATGTGTACTGTATTTGCTAATCATTACTTCATAAGCAAGAGTAGATATACAGTGGGCTATAAATAATGGCGGGAATATAAAAGTGAATTGATCTGTCTGGCTATCTAGTAATACTCCTGGCACAAGACCAGTCTTGAATGGCTGCCAACTACCACAGAGCCAGCCAGTGATTTGTCTGGGGGTCCTGCCCTGTCAGGCAGAAAACAGTCTTAAAGCTGAACTCCCACCACTGTGTGCACAGCTGAGATCGTGGCCGTGAACATTTCTTGCAGAGTTCCCTTTCACCAAATTGGTCTAAAAACCACTTAAAAAATTTGTCAGAAAAGAAAGCAGAGAAAACAATAGAACCAAACCAAATTTTAAAATTCATAAAGACCTTAAGAATCCAAGCTAGGGGGATGACGAGAGAAAAATTTTAAATACAGATAGGCAGTCAACCTGAATTATAAGGGCGCCATTGAAGACTGGCGTGTTGTCCCAAAGGTTATGAGACTTAACTACATACGCTGCAAACCTCAAAGCATCCGAGGCACCAAACTTGACCATGACTGGCTGTGAGCTTAGGGGAGCGGACCTGCTGGGACTGTCCTGTGGAATAAACCCCCTGCACAATTCTGGACATTTCTGCATCCAGGCCCCACAAATCTGGGCTAGCCTAAACCCCAAATGAATGAGTTTCCTTGACAAAGAAGTAGGGTGTCTGTGCAGCAAGTCTGACAACCAGAAGTATTTCTAATAAATGTCTCTTGCAAATGGAGATACAGTTACGGATTGATCATCTTCTTTAATCTCCTCTCAGGCTCCCACGTTCACCCCATCCTCCCCTCTGGAGTAGGTGAGTCTGCTGCCGGAACTGGTGGCCTGAACTCCTTCTCCCTGCGCGTCAACACTGCAAGACTGCCTGGGCAGCACCTCGGGACGCCTTGCAGGGATGCAGTGACGTGCCTGTCTGGCACTGTTTCTTGTAGCCCTCAAGGCTGTCTCCCAAGTTCTTTGTAAGAGCAGCCTTAGCTCAGAAAAAACAAAAACAAAAACAAAACAGAAACAGAAAGAAAAAGGGAAAAGGAAAGAAAAAGAAAAGTAAAAAAGGAGGAAAAAAGAGAAAATCCTATCTAATGATGAGCTCAATTCCAGCCTTGCTAGGTGCACTCGATTCCCAGCCTCAGGCAGATGAGGGCTCCGCCTGAGTGTTTATTATACATGGGCAACGTCCTTACGAAGAGATAAAGTAACAGAGAAGGCTTTCATGGAGATGGAGGGGCGCACCCTGTGAATCAAGAAGTTGCTAATTATTTAAGGATTGGCAAGTTGAATTTCCTCAAAGTGATGCACGTTTATCGCTCAGAGACCACACAAGGGTGAGGCGGCTGCTTTGTTTGGATATTTTTTCATTTTTTTATTGAATTTCATAAATACCAACCAAATTCAAACAAAACTGATTTAGATTTCACCTCGTCACTTAAAATATATTTTGTCGAGTACAGTCTGTGCAGTAATCCTCTGCTATACTTTAATTTGGTTTTAATTTTATAGGCCCTGTTTTAACTGCATATTTCCAGACCTTTATTTCTCTCACAGCTCTTAGCAAAATGGTAGCTCATAAACACAAGCTCTGCTGTATAGACTTTGCATTTCATCCCAAAGTATTTCGTTTTTTATAGCCGTGGTCTTTCCATCTTAGTGCTGTGAGCTTGGGTCACAAATCTCTCTGCTATTCCAGTGTGTGACATCTTCGCTCGTTTGCCGCTGCTCATTAACAAACAATACTGCTGTGAAATTGGTTTAATGACAAAGTAATAAAATTGCTATTCTGCTCACAGATTGCCTGAGGCACTTTGAGCTCCTACAAGGCTTACTGTGGGTGCCAAGATACATTAAGCTGCTTATTCGTAAAAACTGCATCATCCGTTTTTTCACAGGTTTTTTCCCTTTCCTATCCAGCCCCGCTTCTTTTTATCTTCAAATAAAAAGATATATTTGCTTATGTTCTTCCAGGCTGTCAAATTTTTACTTGCATGCATATTTCTGGAAAATGAAAGTATATTTCATTTCTTTTTTTTTTTCTTGAAAGGTCACTCTGTCCCTACTACAAGGTTGTCCCTGGACAGAACACCTACTGCATACAACATTAAAGCAGACTTATTTTTGTACATTATGTAAGTCAGAGCCAGGGTCGTTGGAACCTATTTTGGGAGAGCAAGGGAATGAAACTATTTATGGAATGGTTTTACCTTTTCAAAAAAACAAGGTTTGGAGAATCCTTACAATGTCTCTCTTCACATTAGAACTGAAAATTTTACATGAAAACAACCCACACAACTCTGGTAGTGACTACTCATATTAATATTTTATGAATAATAAAATATGTCTGCATTAAAGCAAAAATCTTCAGCAGGCACCTGTTTTCCATAATGAATTACATGTTCTGGGAAAGTAGCCTTTTTCCATTTGTCTAATGCCCATCCAGACCTGAAGATTTACTGCTGCAAGACAATGGGGAAATAACCCAATTGCGGTTTGACAGGTGGGCAGGTCTTGATAATTATGGCCAGACATCTTAACACTGTGCAACTGATGTAAATAAACATCCAAAGCACAGATCAATATTGCTTTCCTACTTTTGCATTTTGAACAACACATGCTAGCAATTTACATCCTTTCTCTCTTTCTGGCTGATTGGAAAGGCTGCATTCATTTAAACACATTGCATGCATGCACACACTCCACATATTTCACTGAAAAGTATTCAATACACCCCAACAGCCAGGACTGCACTTTATAATCACATTATAGTCACCTGCTGGTATATTTCTATTAATTATGTAAACAGATATCTCAAGAGCTCCAAAAAGCATCTGAATTGGCCATTCAAATACCTGCAATACCTGGATGATAAATTAAAGGAAACACAAACCAGGTGGGCAAAAATACAAACTGTCCAGAATTTGGGCATCTTTTCTTCCTACCTATGCACTTGGCATTCTTTACAATTTCATGAACTGTAGGTGCTTCTGCTACATGCATCTGACCTCATAAATCTCAGCAACTGGAGATTTTATTACAGCAGCCAAAAGATTTGCAAGGCCTGCCAATCCTGCTGAGAGGCTAGCCCCCACCGAAGATGAGAGAGGGGCTGATGAGGTATGGGGGGTCTGATGTAAAGGAGCACATAAACCAGTGGTACAGAAATAAGTGGCGTGAGGAAGCAAGGTGAACTGTTTCCACAGAGAGGATCTGAGGGAGTCAGGTAGAGAACCCGGAAAAAAGGCAAGAATGGGCAGAAGGAAATGAAGGAAGGAAGGGCTCTGATGGGAAAATAAGGTGAAAGGCAAAAAAGAAACTAACACAAAGTGGGATTACCATAAAATAACATCTACATGCTGTTTATTCTCATCTTCAGACCTTGTTAATCTTTGAAAGGAAATGTTATGTACCGTTTCAAGAGCCTTGTATGAGTTCATTAGACGTGTTGCTTCTCTCGCAGCGTCTTGATGTTAACACCTTTTTCTTTTTAAAAATCTTTAAGCAATTTGACAGTGGGAGTGATGAAAAAAATGTGCCTCTCCTATTCTAATAAAAGTAACAATGGACTACAGAGGAAGTGACCAAGGAAACTCTCTCAGGGATGTAATGTTCAATCTCTGAAAATAATGTCTGTTCCCTTCTCTCCACGTGTTAGGATGTCCACAACAAGTCATTTTCTCTATATTTAGAAGCCTGCAATAGATCCTGTCAGCTGTTTGCACTTCAATGGTACACATTCTAAAACTCAGGTATTTAAATTTAAATATTTGATAAATAACATAAATAAACAAATGCTTAGAGGGAGAAAAAAATACTGCTGAAAAAAATATTTTGAGCTGGCCAGGATTTCTGGCTTTCATGACCATTTTGCTCTGACATAAACCACCATCATTTAGAAGCCATGAAATACTCAAATTACCAAAGGCGTTTGTCTTTATTTTCAGAATGTCTCTGTGAAAATATCTCAAAAGCATTAAAAATCTTAGGAAAAATAAAAACGTTGCAGAATAGTAAGAGGAACCATTTGCCAAAAGGGAGTATGAAATTCCTGAAATTCACTTTCTGTGCTATCTGTTAAATAATGCTGTTTATTAATCTCTTGCCATATGCAGAAAACTATACAAGGTTTTTCCAGGAATAGATGTGGAACAGAAAATGTGACATAACAACAATTAAAACAGCAACAGTAACAAGAGTTACTTTTTGGAGCTCCTACCAATTGTTACATAGTTCTCACAATAATATTCTGATTCAAAGTCATTACCCTGTTTGACAGAGGAGGAAAATGAGGGTCCAAGTTCAGGTCCAAACCTATAGTTAATGGTGAGACCAGATGCAGACTCACATTCTTTTTGTTCCAAAATCTGGCCTTTCTACTGTCTCCTGCTGACTCTTCATAGGAAGTGATTTAAGAAAAAGTACCAAATATGACCTGTGTGTGTATGCAAACCATTCTTCTAAGTAATGTCAGACAGCTTATGTACACCCTCTGTTACCCGAATCTTGCATATAAGTGGAGATTTAAAAACATGTAACCCATATTTGAGAAGAGTCTTCTGAGGAACAATTGGATAGCATACAAGAGTACTTAGATATTTTTTAAAGAATGGTATGATTAAAACACAGTCAATATTGCTTTTCTTGGCTTAGTTAGAAACAATTGAAAATAGTATCTTCTATCTTCCCTCGTGGGCCACTTCCTCCATTCTGGATGGCTGAGGATTGCACCATTAACCCTCATAATCGTTTGGAAAATGAGTGGCACTGCTTATAAAGATAGTCAAAAAAGAAAGAAGGGAAAGAAAAGCAAAATAAAATAATTCACAGCTCATGTCTAACCGATCATAGACTATTCCATTATTAACATTTTAAATAAAAACAAACAATAACTAATTAACTCTTCTGTCTTCCTCAACAGACTGGAAACTGCATGAGGGCAGGGTTTCAACTGTGGTTTGCTGATGTCTCTCTAGCACTTAGCATTCTAAGTATTTGTTATCTGACATATTGCCAATCAAATAGTCATATCAATATAAGAAACCTGTCAACTTAAAGACATTTTACTTACATGTGTCTCATTCTTTTCAAAAGTGGAATTTCACTGCAGTGAGTCAGTAAGCTGAGGGAAGAAGTGAAGGAACCAGAAAGGAAGAGCTCCCTTCCAAAGACCCATAAATATCAGCTCTGGCCAAGGCAGTCTGCTCTGATCTGTGGGAATGGAGTGTAAACTTCCTTGCATATGCAACTATTTTTCTTATTTTAAATTTTCTTTTTTCCCCTAACTGTATGGAAGGGAGACCTGTTTCCAACATTTTGAGATGAAATTCGTATGAGAGTATAGTGTAGGCTTTTGTGGGCATGTTTGGGCCTCTGCGTATAATATTAAACTGTAGGGAAAATATACTCCAAGTTCTAAATAACCAATGTAATAGTTTTGTACTTTTATCATTTACATTTGATTCTGAACTGGAAGCTCCATGAAGGCAGAGGGCCCGTTTTGTCCCACTTCTGAATAGACCTCACCTCGCACAACTCCTGGCACCGTGACAGGCACTACTTGCACAACGGTAGATACTCAAGAAACATTAGCGGACAGACTGAATATGTGGTTTTGAAGGAGGCAGCAAACCTAATTCTTCAATTACATTTTATGTGGACTAATATTAGGATCAGTTTGGATTTTCTAAACATACAGAGATTGATAATAGAGGTGACAACTCAGCAGAATATTGGCTGTCAAGAAGAAATCAGTTGAGGATTAAAAGTTATTCACAGAGGCCGGGTGAGGTGGCTCACGTCTGTAATCTCAACACTTTGGAAGCCTGAAGTGGGCGGATCAGCTGGGGTCAGGAGTTCGAGATCAGCTTGGCCAGCATGGTGAAACTCTGCCTCTACTAAAAAATACAAAAATTAGCCGGGCGTGGTAGGGGGCACCCATAATCCCAGCTACTCGGGAGCCTGAGGCAGGAGAATTGCTTGAACCTGAGACAGAGGTTGCAGTGAGCCATCATCATGCCACTGCACTCCAGCCTGGGTGACAGGGTAAGACTCTATCTTAAAAAAAAAAAAATTATCCACAGAGAATAAACCATAGAGATACATAGAGCTGATTCCACAAGGAACTGTCGTATAAAATGTTAAGGGATACCCAGAAATACAAAGGAGCTGCCAAAGTACCAAAGAACTCCCAGTGATATCAGGAGAGGTCACTGAGGCTGGCAAGGATCATTAAGCCATGGGTAAAGGCACAACCAAAGGTTCCTCCATTATGCACTTAAGGCTGTAAGTTAAGCTGACAAGATTCAAACACATAGGTTTAAAGACCCTCACTTTATGCATTATCACTCATTCCCCATTCCCATGTCCTTGGCATCTAGGTTTTTAATTTATTTTGTTGTTTTATTTCTGAGGTTATGTTTAGCACATTTAAAAGTAGTCCATCAAAACAATTTCCAACTTGTTTTTGAAGTCGTAAGCAAAAGAAAGGATGAAAGCTTTGCGAAAATACCAAGGTTGTTAAGAGGAAACATATAAGGCTAGGACGCTAACTTTAAATGTAAGTTTATACTGTTCACATATGTTCATCATATATGTGCACATCTTTCTATAAGTACAAACATGAGTATTTTATCTATAACACTATATGGCATGTGAAATATACAGGTGAAACTAGAGTCTTCTTTGTGGGTTTGATATTGTTTTTAATTACCCAGTTTCCACCACTCTGAAATAAACCACGTGGTTCAAAAGTTGCCTGAGTTCTATGCCTAGCCGTGGTGGGCATCAAAATTGCAGTGAGTAATTGGTTTCCTTCACACTCCCACGTTTCCACAATTTTTTTCCGTTTTGGTTCAGCCCATTCTTAATGACTATGTTTGAAAACATTTCTAGAAAATTTCCTTTCTCTAGTTTTGATAGATTCCCCGACTTCATCACAATAAAGGAAATATAACTCATCTTAGTTAAAGGAATTGTCGTGAAGGACAGTCAAATGATTAAAATTTGTCATTAGCCAAGAGAAGAGAAAAAGAAAAAAGCCTATAGCAGCAAACTCATTATATCATGGGGGAAGATAAACAGTTAACATATTGAAAATAATGCTGTTTTGTACAGAATAGCACAACCTTGATGGGTGTACTACTGTATCTGAGACTGACATTACTTCAAGACAACACAGTAAAGAATTTTTGCTACAAAGGCATCTCTTTCACTTAAAATTCAAATCAGAATATAGCTTTTGTGTTTTAACTTTTAAAATACAAAATGGAATGAGGCAGAAGTTTGTTTAAAATAATACCAGCATAATCTTAATGGCATAAAACAAAATTGAAATAATGTTGATACTTGCTTTTCAGAAGCCACAAAGCACTTCTCTTTTCTAAGGCCCTGTGACATTGTTGCACATTTGAAATGACAATGGCAGCTAGGGAAGTGCCCCGGAAACCAGAAAAATGCATTTGGGTTTGGGCCTATGCATCATAGAACAGAATCAATCTTCCTAATTAACGACAAATTAGCAATCCCAAAATGAGTGGGATCAACCTGTCTTCACTAGCCAAGAATCATGCTAAGTATAGAGCTTTCTCTAAGTGCCTCTAAATTACATTTACACCCATATAAAGTAACATTCTTTTAATCTAATACTACATTAGTGTCACTGTTCTTAAAGTTATTACACCATTTAAAATTTCCATAGATAGGTGGACAGATAAACAAATTAATAGACAGATATGCAGATAATCAGACATTTCTCCACAGAGGGACACTAAGGTGCTGACAAATCACTGAAAGGCAGTGCACAAAATCCCTATTAGCATAAAGCTCACCAAGGAAGAAGAGTTTCTATGTAATAGTGATATTCTTTAAGAACTAATGGCTATTTAGACACTCCTATATATTTTTTCAACATAGAGAGATAAACATTAGGAAAAAAGTCACCATTTAGAAAACAATAATTATAACCAAAGCAGACTTAATCGCTAATGACTGAAATAGCATTTTGCTAAAATTGATGGTGCCATTCGATATCCATGTGTTAAACATTGATAAGAGATGCCGAGTTGCATGACCCTGAGGGTGCCGATCACAGCGTTGGCTGTGCATAGGATGCCCCCTGGAGTTGTGCAGTGTACAGAGCGCTCAGGCCTCTGAGTGGCCCTGACTGTAGCATACGGAACAAACCAAAAGGTATCGCTCATAATTTTTACGAATTTAAAACCTAATAAAGCGAGAACCATCTGTTGCCATTTTAAAAATTCAATTAATTTAAATTTCAACCACCAACAAAATGAGGAATAGTGATTATGGTCTTTTTTTAAGATTAGTTAACATATTTCCACCAAACTTATTAGAATAGGAAGTGTCTTTGTTGTGGTGGTTGGCTTTTGTTCATTTGCTTTTGGGTTTCATTGTTAGAGGGTCCATGGAAGGGTCCTAAGATTGTGGGCAAAATTGTGTCTGTGCGTGTGTGTCTGTCTGTATGTCTGTCTATGTGCACACATTCCTCTGGGGATATGTGAGTTTCATTACATTCTCAGAGAAGTCCACGACCCAGCAAAGGTTCCGAACTAGTATATTACAGCCCACTGTTGAATGAGGAAATGCCTTGAGTGGTACGTTGAAGGTGGCTCTGAGTAGCCAAAAAAGTGATGGACAAAGGAATTCATAGCCTATGGCTAGAAAGGGATTATTTAAAGTGTGGAAAAATTTGTTCTTCCAAAGATCAGACCTTGACTGAGGACTCAAGTGAGTAAATAAATTAGAACTCTGAAATCTCTCCCATGCAGACCATTAGTTTGACATGAAACACATGCTATGTTTGGGCCTCCTCCTCTCAGCACCCACAGTGGACCATTTCAGAACAGACTTCAGGGTGCTGATCTGAGAGAGCCAGGATAGTCTGTCCTACTCCTGAGTGCGTCTTAAAGTTGAATCATGCTGGGCAACATTTCCAATCTGTGCTGCTAGTGAAAATTAGGTGGGTAGCCTGAGCAAACAAGTCAGAACACTTTCTCAGCATCAGAGCAGCGAGGCCTTCTACAGGGTCTGTGGTCTAAGAAAAAAGCCCTAAAAATTAGATGGTCTTCCCAAGGCCACTATTCACAAAGACCGGATATATGTATACACATGTACACATACACATATATACATATAGTTGCATGAGAATCTAGTCACTGAGGAAGGACATCTCCATCTACATCATGGAATTTTGATCTCCCCCGTCAAGCCATTTTGCATTCTTACATAATCTGCATGGTTTAGAGACCAGTTGAGAAATTGATACCTCATAAAGAGATAATCCTTTTTGATGAGTCCCAGAGTCTAGTGCCAAATATTCTTTTCTCATTTGATTAGCATTTATGTGTGTGTGTGTGTGTGTGTGTGTGGTGGGGGTGGGTGGGGGGCAGAAATCTGGAGACACAAATTTTTAACTTATTCAGAAGGGATTAACTGTGAAATCCTACTACCTGTTTCACATTTCGACTTGGGGATTGAGTGCCCTAACGCTTTTGTCTGACTCTATTTATACGACTTTCCAAAAGCCCCTGAGAAAACCACTTCATTTTATGCATTGGTGTACCTCTCTGTACAGAACTAAGAATAAATAACTCATAAGGGTGTTAGGAAACTAAGTATTGTTGGTAAAGTACTCTTCTAATTGGTGCAATACAAGTGGTGATTACTATGAAATGGTTGTCACTATCACCTCTGCCTGAAGCCAACCCTATCTTTAACATT
This sequence comes from Cacajao melanocephalus, assembly GCA_963573385.1. Classification (NCBI taxonomy): domain Eukaryota; kingdom Metazoa; phylum Chordata; class Mammalia; order Primates; family Pitheciidae; genus Cacajao; species Cacajao melanocephalus. Next base: position 38,455 of record CAUYLG010041523.1, on the reverse strand, counting down.
TCTTTTATTTTTCAAACTTCCTCTTTTCAACATTAATAAAATATTTGTCAGCTATGTATATCACATAAATGCATTAGGGCATAAAAGCTAACATTTTCTTTTAATTTTCACAATGTGCATACTATTGGTAACGAATATTGAAAGAAATACAATGCGTAAGTAGATTTTACACCACATTAGAGTTGTCCAATTTCTCATGTTTAAAATTTTTCTGCATGACTAGAGCCAGGAAGAAATACATGCCAGCATAATTATATGAACAGTTGAAATTTAAACATATTGAAAAGGAGAAGAGAACATATCCACCCATTTGTTTTTTTTTTTTTTCCTCCATAACAATTCCAAAGATGAGTAATTTCTTTTCACAGAGTCAAGCTGAAGGCACAAAGCTTTAACGTTCAAAGGAGGGAGGTGGGGGGGGGAAAGAAGCTTTTTTAAGTACTGTGCAAATCAATACACAAAAAATTCTCAAGATGATAGTTTAATTAAAATGTGCACAAGGCAATTCATCAGCCTCTTCCCTTGGTGAACTAGCCTCTAGAATTTGCCTTCTGCTTTCTGGTCCCTGATGGTTTTAACTTGAAGGCATTTAAAATACCGTTCAACAGGCACCTTTCCACTTAGCTTACATTCCTTGTTTTTCTTTATAAACAAGCAATTGTACTGGCTTGTGATGTTTGTTATGCTTCATGCTTTTTCATCTCCTGTATGAGCTTTGCCTAGCATGAAATGCTGTCATGCAGTGAAATTTACCTGAGAGCTAAAGGGAGAAAAAAAATCTTCCAAGTGTATTTTGTTACAAGTTCATAGCCAGCTAAATCAGTGGCAATTTTATGCTACTGGTTATTTCAATTCAGATGTTTGTAAAAGTACATATAAAAATAAAATAACCACTCCCATAGTTATCAAAATGAAAAATCTGCTTGGATTAGAATATACTGTAAGTTGTTTTAAACTACCATGTGGGAATGTTAATATTATTCAATTTCTATTATATAGTATTCTAGGGATACCTTGGCAGAGACATAAAGCTACTGAACTCTTGGCTCCTTAATAGTTTGACTCCCATTGTAATTGCTTTGTTCACTGGCTGCCCTGGGTCTTCTTAATTGGTTAGAGTCCAAGGTCACAGATTCAGTATGGTAGTGGGAGCCACTTAGCTGGTGGTTAAGTTTCCAATGGTAGCTTTTTTTTAAGTTAGTATTATCTTTTTTTCAGATTGAGAAACTCTTCTTTTTATTAAATAATTTAGGTATGTATCTATGACATTTTTGTTCAACCTCCCTCCCCCACTTCTGCATAGAGTAATTTTTAATCCAAAAGTCATCCAGTAATATATTCAGCCTAAATCCAAACTAAAGTTTCTGAAGACTTGTTAAGAGTCCTTAAATGTTGCATTTAAAGAAAAAAATTTACAAATATCCATTTGGATGGACTGTAAATATTTCATTTAATAAAATTCATTTAAAATATAATCTCAACTCAGTGCCTTAGTCATTAATTTTTTTAAAATATTCATGAACACAATAATATAATAATTAGCAGGAAGAGAGAGCTTTGACTTTTCTTAAAACCAAGGTCAGAATGGCACTATAAAATTATGTAGAAAAGAAACTCATTGTATGATCATACTACATCCTTTAATGTATTATTATTTTCTTTCTGAGATAATTTAACAATTGAAATGAAAACATTTTTGAGGCAGAGTACGGTGTACTAGAAATGTCTCTGGATCTGGGGCCTCGATCTGTTTGACTTTGAGCTTTACCTCTAACACCCTCAGAAAATCATTTTCCCCCTCTATATCTCAGTTTTTAAAAAAAAAAATTTAAATAAAATGACAGTTTTAGGTTAAATTATATAAATGTCTTTCCCACTTATAATTTATTTTATTTACATTCACCAATGTTTAGCTCAATTAAGAGCTTCAATTTATAAGCAACTATTCAGAATTGACAGAGATATTATTTTACATTATGAATTCCCCATTACCAGGAAATAAAGTATTAGTACCATTGAACAGTTTTTGCTATTCAGATAAGACCCTTTGGGACATCTTTTAATACAGACATCAAATATTTGCTTGCTCTGTTTGCATTTATTTGATAAATATTAGGTGAGTTTCCTACTATGTACCAGGCATTATGGCAGGCACCTAGCATCTTGGATAGCAAATCGACCATAGTTTCTGCCTGCAAGGAGTGGGAGGTACATTTTCTTAATGGAGCAAAACTTTTCTTCAGTTAGTTTAACAGTTTCTGTAAAGTTGATGGTAAACAACCATTTCTCCTTTCCTGAGCTCAGGCTTATCCAAAAGTGAGTGCAATTGAGTTTTGTTAAGCATGTGTTCCTGAGAACTATGTGAAACATTTATTACAAAATGTAGCTCTACTGTAATTATGAACTGACTATATTTGATATTGTATTCAATGCTCCCCTTTAAATAAAGATTTAAGAGTCACAAAATAACATATTCTCATAAAATGACTCAACCTGTCATACTATTCCTTTTTATTATGAATGCCCAGTTTTCTGAGGAAATTGTACAATTTTCATGTATTACTCTAAATATAGTCAGGACTGGATGGATAACAAGGATGATTCATTCACTGCATTCAAGGGGAAAAGGTAACTGTTTCAGAAAAATTTCAAACCCATTAAAAAGCATTTGTTTGATATCCACGGGTTCCTCTGTATTAGTTTTACCCAATAAGAAGACTTGACAAGGAATATGCTTATTTTTGAAATAATTCTTGATGCAGATGAACTCTGGCAATAGCAACATGTCAACACACATGGTGAACAAGCAACCCATGAAAGAGGCCATTAGGAAATCAATTCTTTAGTGAGAAATGACTTGGGTAGGGGAAGGAAAGAGTGATTAAACTATATTTTGAGGTAGGATATGATATTTGAGGTATACCACAAATATTCCACTGATTTACATATTTAAATAGCAAAGGTATAGTGACGTGTAGATTCTCAGATTTATTCCTCCCTTGCTTCGTCAGGACAAAACAACATTTGTCATTGACAAAATAGACAACCTTCAAAATATCAATGTCTAGAGTCACTCTAGACAATCTTGACGGATGAAGGTGACTGGGTGAGGAAATCATTTGGTCTGATCATCTTAATTCCAAATTCAATAGCTTTTTGTGAAGTGCTACATGTAACCTTGGCCTGGTATGTGAGTTTTTTTGCTCTTCTGAATAGGGGTATCTACCTTGTAAGAAGGGATTTAAGAAACAGCTTACCAAAACACCAAGATAAGGCACTGTGCATAGTTTCTACATAAAAGCTTAAATAAGATAGACTTTTTATAAGATGGTATTTCATTTTGTTCTAGTGCTGCCTTTTAAAAATTTATAAATTGCTATGAAAGTGACAAGCCAAAAGTGTATGAATGGTCACCACTGAAGCAAATTACTTTAGAGCAGAGCTCACCCACAGCAAAATGTCTATGCTCTCCACAGCCAGATCAACAACATACTATCAGGAAGATTGTTGGTTTTTTTTTTGGTTGTTTTCCTTCAGACCTGTTAGGGATCAGGATACCATAAAAAGAAATAAACAAACAAAAAAACCCATGATGTAACTCTGCAGTCTTAAAAACCTTTTTGCCTTCACAACTATGCAATATTGAGGCTTGTCTATTTGAGTCAAAATTTTTATGACACAAAAAGTTTACTCATTTATTATCCTATGTAAACTTGCAAGAAGAAAGAGACTTCTTTCTTTGCCTACTATTCCATTTTTTTGAAGAATTTTGTGCTTTAAATAGATGTCAAACTTTTTTCCTCCAACCGTAGTTGGTCTTTCCAGTTAGAGATTTTAAACGATGTTTGAAATTTGGTTCTATGTAGCTTTCTTCCTTAGAAAACTCTTCTATGCCTAGATATGGTGTGTCCTTTTCAGGGACCCTCTAGATGAAAGTATGGATTTGCCCCAAGCCCCAAGCTCCTCCAAGCACCCGCTGTCACCAAAGCCTCCTCTCATTTTCTGGATGAGCTCATCTGCTCTCAGGGCTGGAATAACATCTATACCCTGAGACCTACCTTTCCCTCCCCTTGTGTGGTCCCACAGTGCTTCCTGTTATTCTGACCTCTTTCCCTACAGGGCTCATCTTTATTTTATGCTACCTATTGTGAAAACAAAATCATCATCTTCCCAGAGAAACCATCAGGCCCCACTCAAATCTGCTGTCATTGTGGAAAGAATCCCCAAACCCCTGCTCCCGAAGGCCAGAGCCCAGAGTTGCAGCTTCTTTTCCCATTCTTACCCCATGCTGAAGTAGCCACCAAAACCTGCCACAGCTATAACAATAGAGATTAAATTGGTTTATTTTTCTTCATTTTAATAGCTAAATCTCTGATTCAGGTTCTGTTTAAGTCACCTATGGTCTACCACGACTAGCCTCTGTGTCTCTTGTTCTAATCAATTCAAAATACAATGGTTAAGATCGTTTTTCATCTCACTTGCTTTGACTAGATTTTTTTTTTTTTTCAGTTCACAGGCTTAGAATCATAAAACATTAGAATTTTAAAGACAGAAAGGACCTTAAAAATCGCCCAGTCCCCATTCTCTTATAGACAAGGGAACAGATACTGAGAAAGGCTAAGCTGACCAAGATCACACAAATTGTCTGAGCTGGAACTAGACCCAAGCTGCTGATGTCCAGTCTGTTCTCTTTCACACACCACACAGCATCATCCTTTGTCTGAACACTGAACCTTCCTCCATGCTGTTCCCGCTGCAACTCTGTGGACAGGGATGTCAGCCTTTCTCACTGGACCACATGCACTTGCAAGTGTCTTTCTCTCTCATCAGGTAGAGCTGGTTCTTCCAAGACTCCTTTACTCAATGTCCCTACTTTCATGGTCTTTCACGCTATTTCCAGTTCTTCCTGATTCAAAACTAACTTCAAATCTAATCTCCTCCAGGAAAATGCATGCTAATAGTCGCACTCCCACCTCAATAACTGGCTTTTGGGCATGTTTACTTCTCCAGCCCTTTGTCTAGCTTATTTGAATTCAACCCAACAAAAAGTTACATGTACCTACTAAGAGTTAAACACTGTGGTTCTGAATAATCCCTTTGTCACATAAAAGGCAGAAAAAATCCAAACCTATCTGGCAGTTATTTCAGATGGTCAACTAGTTTGGAAACAGAGCCAAAGTTAGGGCTGTCACTCATAAAACACAATCTACTTTTATTCTACTGTGATGTCTAGGAGAATTATTTTCTCTTTGGATCAGTTTTGCTCTTTTCGCAAGTGTTGCTATTAGGCTATGGAAGAGTTTCTAGGAAGGCCTAGCAATAGAGGTCCTCATTATTTTTTCTTTGTTAATGATTTACTGGGGTTATTGGGAAAGTCATATCGTCTCCATGAAGTGCCAGTTTTCTCAAGAAATGGTACTTGTTTATCCTCAGAACAAACACAATTCCTTATAATACACGGCAAGAGGCTTGCCCACAATTGCTTAATAAAATTGTGTCATTAAAAGTATTATTTAAAATTAGTGAAATACTGCCTGGGCTGGAAATTTTTATTGTATAAAGATTTTCTGTTGTAATGGGATTTGACTTATTTATAATATCTAAAATTCTGAATTCACCCCATCACTAAGTTGATGGTAAATTGGCAGGCATTACTTATTTAGGGTATGGGACAGGCAAGCTTTCCTTCTGTGGCCAAATTATTGGCAAGTCTTTAATTAATCAAGTGGAAGATAAATCGAGATGGCGGGATATTAGTTCCCACGGATAATCTAAGGACATGACACTCTTACATAGTAACAGATGCTCAAATCCCTAGGGACACAGCATTCTGAAAATGTTACCCTAAGTAAGAGCTATGAGTACTGGTGGCTGTGATGAAACCAAAGTATGGAAATCTCATATCTCTAAATGTTTACCTGCAGAGCTTTGCAACTGGGGCATTTTTTTAGTCTGTGGGTTATGGCCCCATCTCCAGGAAAATCTATCTGAGCCTAATGTAACCTAGCAAATCTTTCAAATGAAATAGTCTTCTGGGAGGCAAGTTGTCATTTTCCGACATATTATTTAGGGCTCAGCTCAGGTTTCATTCTTTCTTCTTTCCCTATTTAAACCTCCTGCTCATTCTCCAGAAGCGCCATTTTCTAATTAAGGAAAATGAAATTTGTAATGTGTAGACGGGAGACATGACCTCCCTTGCCGGCCAGTCTCACTCCTCCCTGCACACCATTAAAAACAGAATCCAGGGGTGGTTGTTTTTTTAATTGGTATCACTTTGTCTTTAGTGCAAAACACATGGCAATAATTTAGTGAACGCCAGTGTTTCTCTTGTGGCAAATTGATAGCATAATTTTATTATGAGTGGAACAATGACTTCTGGGAGCAGGAGAGATTCTCCCAGAACTACACATAACTCGGTTGACTAAATGTAATACTTGGAGAAGGTAATGAAAATAGAGCTGGGGCTCAGCAAGGACTAGAAGATTTCAGTTTCTCACTCCTGTCAAAAGGCTACTCAATAAATCATACCTGAAGCTTATTGAATGTCAGAAGCCAGTAAGCTGACAAAGTGCATTGGGGTGCTCACCTCAGAAAAGGCACACAGAGTCATGTGATCTCTGGTCCCTGGACCTGATGGGGTCATAGAATCCATCTATGGATTTTAATAAGTAACCTATTAAGTTCCCTTTGGTGCTAATTATTTTACACATCACTTGTTTCCTGTTTACTGACATTGGTTTAGTAATTTCATTATGGAAAAAAAAAATCACAAGGAAAAGTTAATCCCTATGACTTTTACTATTCTATTCCACAGGCAGTTTCCACTTTTCTACCCCGCCCCTGCCCCCCCACCCCACTGGCCACATTCTTCTTCTGCAGCAGCCCATTCCACCTAACACAAACAAGGAAACACAGAATCCATGGGAACATCACAGGATAACAGGAAACCTGCAAAGAGCAAAGCCAAGCAAAGAGCTACCCTGAGTCACACAGATCCAAGACTGTCAGGATTTAGTAACTCACAGCTAAGGAAGTATTTGGAATTTACCCTATCTAACCCGGCCTCAGGTCACCCAGGAAACCTGTGACCAAATTCCACGGTGCTACTTTCTACAACCTTTATGAAAAGGGAATTTGCCCATGGGTACTCAAGAACCCCGTGCATGCTTTTAAATGCACTGACAACTAAAACAATGAAAATCGGATCAAAATCCCCACCACCACCATGACTATTTTGCCCATCTCCTAATGCGTTTTATTGCATGCATGTTGAGTATGCTTATCCATCAGGCTCCTGGAATCAGAATCCTCTCTTCTGAAGAGTATATTTTTCTGAATTTTAGAAAACCATGTGCAGAGATCAAGAAAGGTAGCATGTGTTTTACAGTTTTTAAGTGAACTAATATTCAAAATCTAGGTTCAAAATAGAAGACATTTTGACTTTGAAATTACAGAAATGTCAATATTGGATAGGTAAAAGTATACAAACATCTTTGACCATCTCTGTAAAGGAGATCCATCTATCAATAATAGAAAAAGGATTTCTCTAGTAGGCATTCTTAGGAGATACTCTTAGTCAAGAAAGATCTATTCCTTCCTCAAGAATTGAGCTGACACCATTTAGCCAAGACCATAAAAGAGATTTTTCATGTGTGGGTTTTGAAGTAGATCTCAATCCAGATCTTTGGTGATTATTTCACTATTCCATCCACTCCTTGAGTAATTACCCCTAAAGTTTGTTGCTTATCTAAAAGCTTTAAGGAAGTTTGGAACTTAGGAGGTCGACATTAAACAGCCTGAAACCTCAGCCTCTGGGGACTTATCTAAAAGATAAGGTGTATCTAGAGACACAAGGGAAATCTCATATCTCTAAATGTTTACCTTGCAAGGGAAAAAAGCAAAAGAAACTTGCATGTGTTTCAACCTGAGTGCACAATTAATGATTCTGGATGAGGGCTGGGTGTTAGCTGAAAATCTCCACTGAATGATTGTTCAGCAACAACAATTCTGATTCATGCACAAAAACAAAACAAAACAAAACCGGAAACAAGGTTTTCTATTATAATTACAATAAAAACAGTGAAGCAGGATAAAGACTTGGAGAAAGCAATACTTTTTAAACATTAAGGATCTATGTATTTTTCTACCCAGGCTTCTAATAATTTTGCAGATAAAAAATGATTTTCCTTATTTAGAGAATAGAGGGAACAATTCTGAGTGTCGCGAATTGGACAGACTTCCTGGAGTAAGCACCGGGAAGCGCCACCTAACCGATGCTCACTCTCTTATACTTGAAAAATCCAACACAATGAAAACAACAGCAACAACAACAAAACAAGTCCTCAAGATCACGAGGTTAATAGGACCTACATTTACTCATTAACAGAGCAGATTCTCAATTAAGTAATTTTTAGAAGGCTGCTCTCCAGTGAATCAATGCATGAATGAATGAGTGAAGTGAATGAGGATCTGGTCTAAAGACTATTCATAAAGCACTCATTTCTCTGAGAGTGAATTTTTGGAAAGAACTTAAAGAATACTCAATACTGTGGGTAATGGAAGAAATGAGAAAAAAAAAAAGTACTGGTAAAGGCATCACCATAGTAAAAAGGACTGGAGATTTAGAACCAGGCTATGGCCTCCAAGACTTATTTTTAAGAGTAAAAAAATTAGAGAAAGTAAACAATATGGTATTGGTATAGTCTGATCTATCTTTCTACCTTCCTTTCAATAGCTTCTAATTCAGGGGCTCATTTAAAATTTGCATTTACAAGCCCCCTTTCTATTTTCTGCCTTCAAGAAAATAAGTTAGAGGGTAATTTGAAAATTCCTTTTTTAAAAAATGTTTTTTTAAAATACAATTTTACTTTATCCATCTGTGACTGGGGCTAGGAATACTTACTGAATCAGTTGCTATGGGATAATTGTGTAATATTTGCAATGAGTTATCTTCAATTTTTTTCTGTTTAAAAATAAGTAAATCGCTAAGTCAATAACATTCCTTTAAATCATGCAACCCGCTGAAATATAGACTTTTGTTTCTGTGTTACTTTGAGAAACCATGTAGATCATGCCAATTGAGATGGATAAAGGACTTATTTGAGCAAACTTTGTCTCCCATCCAAATACTGGTATAATGAAGTGCAGAAGTAGGTAGAGTCTTGTGCCTAACACAGGACTTGTCTGGAGTTTATTGTCTCCATCAATGAAAGAGAGGAGGCTAATTCTAAAAATCTTCAAATATCAAAAAGAGTCTACATTTTTGGCCAAATTTCTTCCCATATTTAGAGACTCTGGAAAAATGCTTACTTTCAGCATGAGAAATTTTATCTTCCAAAAGTTCTCATTTAAATGTTTTCTTTAGGGGGCATTTTTTGGAACTGTTTCAGAAACTTGTTGCATTCCTTTTCATGTTGTTTTGTGTTTTCTCTGTAGCACTGTACTTTCTCTAAACTAGGAACTTTTTTTCTCCCCTTATTGGCATTCCAACCCAGCAAAGAAATATGCATCCTGAGATAATGCTGCCAGCTTGCTATGAAAACCATATTTCATTCTTTCTTTGCAGAGCAAAAGGGAAAAAGCACAAAGGAGCTGGTATAATTGAACGTAAAGGATTGCAGCAAACCTCCCCTTTGAGTCCCCTTGCTGGCATTCCCTTCCTTTATTTCCCCCTCTACTCCTTTTGTTTACCACTTTTAAAAGGCTCTTGCTGAGTCTTAGCTGCTTGCCCAAATTTGGTCTGAATCTAAATTTCTGGAAATGGTACTCCCATCTCTACAAGATAGAAGGGTGTCTAGAAATGTTGATCTGACACAGCAATGGATTGGAGGCACAGCTGCATAGGTACAGCAAATACATCCAGCGATCCGGTCAGTGTGGGAATCTCATGAACCTGCCGCAGGAAGTAAAATGGGAAGATATGGTAATGCTTCCTCTTATTCAAAATTGGTATGCCATGTGCCAATGCCCTGGTCACCCCCAGTTACATTTCCTGTAGACAGAGCAAAATGAAACTCACTTAAATTTCAGGGCGATCTCTCTGGTTAAACATGAAGAATGTGTGCTTTTCTTTTCACATCTTTTAATCTCTTTTCCCACCTTCTTTTGGTTTTCTTCTCAGAAATAATTGTAGGTCTCCAAGAAATGATTATATGACCATGGAGACACAGTGACTGGAAACTGTACAGAGATGCAAAGAGATTAGAAACTCTGCTGCTAACACAAGCCCAGTTATTTCACCCCATGAACGACTGTCGGTAAGAAAATGCTCCAGTTTAGCAAAAGACCTCATGGGGCTGGTTGGAATCACACCCCTTGGCATCTCTGCCTCTTTCCATGGCCACTGATTTTTCTGGCATAGGAAGTGATCTGAAAGAGAAGCATTTTCACCTAGAGCTCACCAAAGCTTTTTTGTATTCATTTCATCAGCATCGGCAGTTTCAGCACATCAAATGCTGACAATGAATCTAGCACCTGGCAAATCTGACTTGAGATTCAAATGGATTTTTATTCGGAAACATAGATGTTACTTGGAAATAATCACTGAAGATGGCAGCTATGCGTTTAACAAATGGCCGCGGTGGAAATTGCTGAGCAGAGAGAGGATATTTAGTCCAGCAGGCTTGTTCCCTTTAGGTTTATCTCAACCCCACCTCCCCGGTTTATCACTCTTTCCTTCAATCTTTTCTCTCTCGAGATAAAAGTGTCCAGCTGCCTCTGTACCTCATTTAGATTTCTTGCACCACTGGCCAATTATTCCATATGTTTACTACGAAATTATTTTCCTCAATTCCCAGCTTACTCTTGATGTCCTAATATCACAACATATTTCCTGGTTTCTGCTCTCCTTGCAGTGGAATGACAACATACACACCTTTGAAAATGACTTTTCTTTGCTGTAAAGAAGTACAACCTCTTCTAGCACTTACCCTACCTCCTACTAATTAGGCTTCAAATTGGGCTTGGAGATTCACTGACCAAGGCCTGAAATTGACCCTCTGTCTTGAAACCCACCTAGAACACTATTATTGTCCTTCAAGTATAAGCAGCAAAGAAAAACATCTGGGCATCCAAATCTATCTGGGCTGATGGATCTAGGAGAAAAATGATTGCTTTCCTTAGGCTACCACTCTGTTCCTGTCCATATTTTAATCAGGGCTGAGAAGTTCTTCTAACAATGCTACCTTTTATTTTCAGAGCACTTTTAACCTACAACATGTTCTCACATACAAATCCTCTTTTTGTGTCAGGATCATTCCATTTCACACATTAGAAAACCAAGTCACCTGGGTGGTTAATGAGCCTTCCTAAAGGGAGAGAGAAGAGGGCTAGAAAGGGAAACTGATTCTTTCCTCTCGGCACAGTCCTTCAATTGTAATTGAACAAGCTCCTGTATACTCTTGAAAAATTAATCAATGGGACCAAACTGAAATAGGTAGAGCAAAACCGCCACTTCCCACGAAGAAGTGCTACAAAGTGGGTGTTGATTATTAAAAGCGGTTAGACCTAGAATGATTGTTGTGAGACCATTTTGATGGGAAGGTGGGGCAAACAGGACACAGGTATTTAATCTCAGCTTGAAAGGCCGTACAAGGACATTTAATCCATTACACAAAGGAAATTTCTGAACCACCTTCAACTGGAAAGTTCTTTGAAATTTCAGTTTCATGCTTTTTTATCTGGAGGCCTGGAGACAGCCTTCTATCAAGAAAGTAAATCCTTTATTCCTAGTATACCTGTATACTGTCAATAAGTCACCCTGTGAGTTCTGTTTGTTGGTAAACCTAGGCTATAATTACGGCAATTACATGGGTTTTTAAAAGTACAGTATTCCTTTCTTTTAAAATTAATTTGGAAATAGGAACATTTAAATTAATATTATAATTCTGATATAGCATCAAGAAAAGTTACATGAGAACACGGAAATGTCATAATTTTTCCTTTGTAATTTCAGCTTAAAGGATTTTAACTGTCAAAGACTACTATATTTCCATGATTACTGTATCAAAAATGTGTATAAATTCATCTCACCAAATGATTCAAACAAGGATTTCCTCATTATAAAATAATCTTTTTTTGTCTTTTGTCAATAAATGCTAATAAGTATGTCTCCTGAGAAAATACCAGAGTGTTAATACCCAAAACTTTCTTTCAAAATGCCTAACCTTCACAGTTACTTGAAGCCACTTACCTCCTAGGATTCCCTAATCTTACCTCCCTTCCATCAAAGAACTGTAAAAAAAGCTATCATCTAAGAAGCTACAAAAGTCTGTCTAATACAGAAGCTAGGCACAGTAAGTTGTCGGCACTAAACTTTTCTCCCTTAAATATGCCTATTTCCCCCTGGAAGAAATCTCCATTCCTGTTTGTAAGCTACTTAATGTCTTCTTTATATCATTGTATGAAATCATGTTTCTCTTTCATTTTTACAATTACTTATTTTAACTTTTTAACAATAGCTATCACATGTGCCAGCACTATACTCACCACTTAACATGCAGAGTTTCTTAAAGTCTTACAACTATATGAGACATACATGACCATTATCCCCATTTTACAGATGAAAGCACTGTCTTAAAGGGGTTTAGTAATTGCTGAAGGTCAAACATCTATCAAATGGTGGAACCGGGATTTCAACCCACACGGTCTGATTCCTGAGCCTGAGTGCTTACCCATCATGCTATATTACCCTTAGAGCTTTAATCAATATTCAGTCAAATTACACCATGTTTGCTTTTGCATTGCAAGGAGGTTATTCAGGTTGAGGATATTTGGTTCATTGCTATTCCTCTCTCCTAATGCATGTACTTTGGTTGTTTTACAGCTGATTTGACTCTCCACCAACTAACCAGCATAGAAAGTGAGTCTTATCACTTGTGATTAGCTTTGACAGTGAGGTGCACACATTGAAGATCTGGTTATCATCTTTTAAAAGAAAGTCTTAATTAGGTGATTGATGATGTGTGGACTTCTGAGAGCTAACTGTACAAAAAATGACTGAGTGTCATAAATTTCACTCCTTTCCTGAAGCACATTTTGATTTGGTTGCATCATCACTTTCTGCATACTCCCCACTGTAAATACACTGGAAAAGCCCATTAAGATTATTTCTAGCACTGACTGCTAAGACGCAAGGCATCTTTAATTCTCTTAATTATCTCCTAAACTTCCTTTTTGCTTATTTGTTCTAAAGTTCATCATTACTGGCTGATATTCATAGGTCTGTTTTTATTGCTTATTGCTCTTGTCAAGTACGTGAAGCCATGTTCCACTGCTTATTAGTATAGATGTTATTTTTCCGTGCTGCTTAACTACCCTGACCTTGTGTGGCCTTTCTATTTTAAGAGGTAAGTGAGAAGCAGAACCAGAATGGCAAGTCTTCCATGATTGTCTGATTTTTATGCTTTTTCACTGCTCTAATTCTTTGGGTGCAAATCTTGCAGCACACAAGCCTAA
>CAUYLG010041523.1:0-22500 GCA_963573385.1 Cacajao melanocephalus | reverse complement strand
CCTTTTCCTCTCCCTAACCACTCCTTTCACACCTCGAGGTAGAAACACAGAAGTTCTCCTCCACGATTTCATTTGTTTTAGAAACCAAAAAAAAAAAAAAGAGAAAACCATTATTTAGAAATCTCATTTTAGCCATGGGAGAAAGACATTGATTTTTGGGTCACTCACCAGTTGTTTACTTGGAGAATTGTAAGTCCTGTGTCTTGCGCTAACTGTTTCTTCTGCTCTTCGGAAGGGTACGGATGCTAATGGAAAGACAAATGTTTTAAAAGATGGATCAGAAGTTAAGAAAGAGTCACTTACTTCTAAGAACAAAACCACCGTTGGTGATTTCTTTAGTCTATGGCTTGATTTTCCTACTTGCATCTTTCTTATCATGTGTTGAGAAATGTGGGCAGGGACAAGAACCCAGAAACCTGTATTCGCAGCCCCATGTTCCTGTCACACTCTGTAGAGCCAGCAGTAAAAACAAGGTGTGTACCTTATTCAATTTCTTGAATCAGTCAAGATGTAAAGCACTTTTGCGACGGCGTCAGAATTTTGGTCATCTACCTCGCTTCTGTCGCACTAAGGAAACTGGTTTCAAGCTCCTTTTACTCTCCTTCTTAGACAGCCTAGGTAAAGCCCTTATTCTAAATTATCTTTGTGAGATGGCTCAATATAATCATGCTTCCCTAGTTAATTTGAGATTATTGACAGTAAAAGTTTAGAAAGTGAGGTAGTGTATAATCACAACTGTTCTTACAAGCCATGGCAACCAAGTCAATTACAACACAGTTTTACTAACAGTATATTTACGTTGACTCCTTTATGGGACAATAGAAGATTCTTTCATTGTTACTGGTTACTGCTCTGAGTTAACAGGTTACTGCTCTGAGTTAACACACACGTTGATCGCAGAGCAAAAGGAGCCAGTTATGTGCAATGCTTCATATAGAAATTTTACATGTTACCTTACACTACAACAATAAGAGAATTAAGCCATAGCTTTTGGTGTTTTCTAATTCTTTAGTTCCCACTGAAATTCACCAACATTTGTAATGAACAGTTCTCCCATGATCAGCCCACTTTCCGCTCTCATTCTAAAATCAAGGATTGTTAATTTAGACCCATATCTTTACTTTAAAAGACACTGTACTGCATATACATAATTATGAAATATCTCTGTTAAGTAGGTCCCTGCTCTAAATTCACTGATTTTCTTAAACAAAAACGTAAACTTTTATCTAGCATGTCAGTCGTTCGTAAACTAGAAAGCCTTTTGTAATAAATACTTCCCATCAACATTATTAAAGGGTGACATTAGGAACAACAAAATATTCCATTCAGAGCATTCTAAGCATTCCAGTGTTTGAGATACTGAATGTTTTTCAATCATCTAAGATTTTATTCTTCAGGTATTTCATCTTCTATAATAGCATACATTATCCAAAATGTGCACAATTACTTATTAGCAAACCCAAACGCCATTAGGTTAAACAAAATCCTCTGTATAGCAAAAGGGGTTAACTAGATTTGTATTAATATAGGAGCCAGGCTTTTAATATTCTGCAAATGTTAACAAAGAAAGATGATAATGTTGAGTTAATATGGGTTAAGCATAAAATGAAAATAAATTTTTCTGATTGCGAGGTGTTGACACTTTTTTGGCTAGGGCCTCCAGCCTGTTCCTGAAAGCTGTGTAATTACAGAAGGCTTTTCCCCTCCTTTCCCCCTCCTGCTTCGAGCCTACCCACATTAGTAATGACCCCTTCACTGCTTCAAAAACCACTAATGGTCTTCAGCACGGGCAAGAAAAATGAACAGGATAAATTGGAATCCACAGTCAGTAATTTGCATCCTATGAGGCTGCTTTGGCCACTCACACTCATTCCTGGCCATCAATCGTTGCCTGTCAGGTGCTGCACTCTGCCACCATGACAAATACTCCTCCTAACACTCTGATTCGTCCAAACAATGTAATTGTCCTCCATTCTCCTTTTGGTAATGGAGATAATGAATGACTGCACAAACAACAAGGATTGCTCATCACTGACGCCAGTGTGGCTTCAAACTGGAAAAGGCCTGGGTACAGATTTTAATGGACTGAAAATACTGGTTGGGGTGGGAGGGGCAGTGGCAAAAAAAAAATATGTAAAAGTCCTTTCTGTTATGGCATTTTCCTGCCAAATTCATGGGACTTGCACCTTTTGACTTTTTGCCCCTCTAAGATTTTTAGAGCCTAAGTTTACAGGTTATTTGCCCAACAGAAATATATTTTGCAAATAGCACAAATGAAAGAGTATCTAGATCTGCAGTGGTAATGTCTTCCAGTGTGCTGTTTCTTTATGCAGTGTTTTTGATCTCTTTTGTGTTTAGTCTTGCTCACTGTTGACTGTTGTGATGCATTTGTCCAAGGCAGTTCTGACAAAATGTGGGTTGTAGAGTCTGTGTGTGTGTGTGTGTGTGTGTGTGTGTGTGTGTGTTGAAGCCAAAGAGAGAGGTTTAGATGAAACAAAGGTTCAGGATATAAGCAGAAGAGTTGAAATGGGAGATTCCTGGAGAGTCAATTCCTTTAAGTTTGATTGTAAATTTTGTAAATTCTGATGGAATAACAATAATTCTTTCTAGTGCTTTATTAGAAATTTAGTCAAATGACCACAGAATTACATAAACAGTGCATTTTATCTTGGGAATCCTTGAGCTGTACTTTGACTATGAAAGGAGTTGCAAATTCCATCCACAATCATTAAAAAAACTGGTACCTTCCCAAAATTCACCTTGCACAGATGGCTTTTTTTTTTTAATTAATAGGGAAGACCATAATAACTTTAACTTATTTAAATAATGGTCTCTGGTTTTTGAACATTCGTGATTCTATGACCCTTTTATACATGGGGTGGACTGTTTATTTGAAAGTGCTCTGGAAATCAGTCACTATATTTCTAAAACTAAAAAGGGGATGGAAAACAATCAGCTTTCAGAGGAATTGGAACCACGGCAATGTGTTTTGGATTAATTTACAAATATATGTATATATTTAAGGCCAAACTGTGGAAGTAAAGAATTTCTACTACATAGTCTATCATGTGCATTCTTCCGCTTTATTAGAACAGACATCATATTGAAATAATAAACATGGGAAGCCTTCACTTCTTCTTTGATGTTTATTACTAAATGTCTGACTGGCTCAAATTTAAAATAAACTTTGATATGTTTGCACTTGAAAAATGGAAGTAGACCACAAGCAATTTGTTGTCAGTTTCCATATTCCTGGACTAAAGCTATAGTTTAGTCTGTTCACGGCTGGGGGCCAGCCCACTCTAGTCCAGTGGCCCACAGGTGGCTCAGCTCACTCATAAGAGCACACATTATGGGAACCTGAGGGCAATGATTAGGATTCCCCTCATCAAGGAGCCAGCACAGGTTAAACTTCTTCACATCTCGAAAGAATTCTAACGCCACTGCTGAATAGAAGTCAATCACAAAGATCCTCTTACTTTGAATATCAACTGACAGCTGTTCAAATAGCTAAGAAGACATGTATGGCTTATGACTTCATGTAGATAGAAAATGTATTTTAATTACCTTTCTTCTAAGGACTCATTTGAAAGTAGACTATCTTTCTTCAAGATATTGACCTTAGGCCTTCTTCTTTATTGTTTTCCTTTTGGGGTTAACTTGGGTTTCCCGAGTACATGGAAACAGATCTGCAATATCCTTGGAATATATCAGTGTGACTTTTTATGGGTGAACCCCCTAACAGTCAACTTCTTTTATGATTAACCCCTCTGTGATGATATCCAAATTGAAACTGATTTATCATGAACTTTATTCTGTGCTGAAAGAATTTATATTGATGTTCTGAAATTTTAAGTGACACATTGAATCACCCCATAAATTAGATGTGTACAATGAATGAAAAAGGTGGTATTTGGAAGCCCAAAATTTGGAATTAACGTAAATGTTTATCAACTGGATGACAATTAAATCAAATGTGAGGTTTCATGAAAAGGCTGTCCCCATATATTATTGAGTAAAAAAAGCAAGTTGTAGAACAATGTGTATCATGTTTTTGATGAATGAATAAATAAATAAAATATATATATATATCTATGCTTGTAGGGCAAAAAAAATCTGGAAAAATATATACTGAATAATAGGTCATGTTGTGTAAGGCATCGAGTAGAAACTTTTTTTTTTATATACTCCTATATTGTCTATGTATGTACTGTTTTAAATAATTTTAAAAATACATCAATTTTAAAATTATAATTAATTATAACCAATTTATACACTTCATATTTTTAAAAAACTATAGTCACTTAACTTTTTTATACAATGAGATATTCTCTTGCATAGTGGTAACTCTTTAATGGACATTTTTTAAAGCAAGACATCTCCAAGATTAGTTGTGCGTCTTAAGTTACCTTCCTACCCTGTAAGTCTGACTCGCTTGCTAGTCTACAAAGCTGACCAGATGAGCTCTGACCAAACAATGCACAATTTGTCAAATTACTTCTGTGATAATGCAATACAACTATTTAGATAACGGTCAACTAACTTGTTGGGTTGAATCTTGGTTTGAGTAAATGTGTGGAAACTGATCACTATCATGACCACTTCCTTTTCTTTGCTCCCCTCCAAGATGTATATTTTATAGAGTTAATCCAGGTGACCCTCATTTTGATGATGCCACTCATACATGAAACCCTCTAAGTAATGTCCCTAATGTGGACGATAAAAACGCATTGGGCAGATATCCTTTACTGATCTAGGACTATGCTTACTGAAATAGGGTACAGGCAGACATGCTAAGGACTTAACCCCTGAATAAATAAATGCATCTTCCTGAAATGTCAAATTTATTCATTTGTCCTTAATTTAATACCTTTTTCCTTTTATTTCAATACCTTTTTCTTATGTGAACAAGAATTCCTATGCAATGAATAGAATGTATATTCTCATGAATTTTGAAGATAAAACAAGCAACAATTAAGATATTTTAAACCAATCCCATCCTTGTAGTGAAATAAAATCACCTTTCGACTAAATTCCCATGGCAATTTACTTGGTATTTATAATTTTTAGCTTTTCATTGTCGTACTTTATTTACATCTCTGTTAAGTATAACTTTCTGAAGGTAAAGCCTTGGGATTTTTAACTTTTACACTTCTCCCTCATTCTTTCCCAGTGTCTCTAAATATTCGTAGAAAGAATGAAAAAAAAAACAGATGTAAGTTCTCATTTAAACTTTGTTACTGTGCTTGGGATGCAGTCTCTGTTATGGTAAAAGGACAGAAAGTTAACAAAGATACACATGGGATATAAAACACCTACAGAGGTTGTAATAACAAGGTTTGTGATGCTTAATTTTGAAACTCTCTGACTCTCTTCTCTGACAAACATATACACACCACACATACCCCCCTCTCAAGTTGTCTGAGCTTCTAGCCACTGCATCAGGATGTAGTAAAAATCGTTTGCTATCCTACTGTCAAGCTAACTCCTGTTTCTACTTGATGCACTTCTGCATGAAACAGTATGTATCTCTTGATTTGTGTTTCTATATTCAAATTTCTATATTTTCTGGATGTCTCATTCTTGTCTCTAGCTCTTGAAATCAGAACCACAAAACATTAAGAGTCAAAAGGTTTTTGGATAGAACTTGGTCCGAGAATTTATGTAAATAAGGAATCCGAGGCTTGTAAGGCTTAAATAATCTACATCAGGTCATATAAATTGGCTTTGGTAAGAGTTGGGATAACCACCCGCTTTCCTAACATTGAGTGGAGGGACTTTTCCACTCTAACATTAATGTTTTAAATTGAAATGCACTTCCCCTTTCTTTTGGTAAGAGTGCCCTGATTTTAATTTAGGGGTGTACTCAGGGGTGGCTAAGTGACTCAAGTTTAGTTAGTCAACACAGGTAATCATGCTGGCGGCATTAAAGATGGAACCCAAGTTAAGTTAATGGGAGTCAGTCATGAAACTGTTGAAAGTACTCTTTTTTCACTAGAATGACTAAGTCAGTAAAATGTGTGCCTGGAGTTACTAATGGCTACTATTGTCACTGAATGAGGAGAACCTGATAGAGAATGAAGCTCATGCAGACAAAAGGAGACCCAACAGATACAGAAAATAGAGTCCTGACATCATTTCTACATCTAAATTAAGCTTTACCTAACAGCAACCACCTTTCACCTTTCAGTCACTTCAGCCAATTAATTAGTCCTGTATAATACACATAGCCCAATTTGGATTATGTGGATCTTTTTCAGTTTATTCCTTTTCCCCTCTAGCTAAAAAATGATTGTTTAAAAAAACAAAAAAAGGAGAAGTATGAGGAGGAAGAGGAGGAAAAGAAAGAAAAAAAAGGAAAGGAATAAAAAAGAAATGAATACATTTTGCTTTAATTTATATGTACATACAGACTCTGGTCAAACAGCAAAAACTTGAAGATTTTTTAAAAGTTTATCTGAGTAGTGATCCCAACAGAGTTTTAAAATTATAAAATTTGGACGATAGAGGCTTAAGCATGCAATGTACATGGAAGTGGGAAAATTTTGTATCTAAATTTGAAAAGCAGAGGATAAGGTGGAATTTTAATGACGTTTCTTAAAATGACCATAGAGAGTAAATTTTAGCACGTGTTTTGTGTAAAGTTGAAACTCTAAAGTGAGATGAATATAAATTTGCTAATCAAAGTACCTGAAAAACACATTTAGACTCAAAAACCTTACAGCAACCAAAGGCTACGATAATGCAAAATGATACAAAAACTATCGCAATCATCTGGCTAATTTAGGGTTATTTGATTTCAGTAAAATTCCCTTACCTGGCTGCTGAAAGAGAGTATATTTCAAATAGTGTGTGATCAAAACATTCCCCTCCATTTGCACGATTCCGGCATGTCCAAGCCCTACTAGTTCATCACAGTTTGTTCCAACAGTGGAAAACCCTCCCAAGCCAGAAGCAGTCGCTCCCCACAAACTTCCACAGTGCTTTCTTTCCTCCTCTCTTCTGTTTTTATTCACTTCATATTGTCTTTTATGTATACATGTGCACCTGTGTTACATCCCTCACTGGAGTGCAAATCATTTGAGGGCAGAGTTCAAGAATTATTTAACCTTGAACTTTCTACAGCCCTTAGCTCAGTGTTTCCTACAGAACAGGTGTTCAATACATACTTGTTACTGAATGCATTTGCTCTGAATGCATTCATACTGTTTCCTGACAGAAAGGACTGACTGTGCTACAGATAAGATGCATAAGTACTCAGATAAACACAGAGAGATTGAGACAATCATTTAACTGTTTTACGGACACAATATTTGGATATTTGAAAATACGGAATTCTTTACTTTTCATCCAGATGTTTGGTGTTATGGAAATACAGGCTTCACATTCAAATAGTATTTTTTTTCCTTTAATGGCAGATGTATATTTGGGAGGAGGGAAAAGTGAGCATTTCAGGAAGATTCACTTCCATTTGAGTTTACACGGAAGCAAAGACATTGAATTATAATAATAGCATCCCATAAAATTCAGAAAAGGTTTGAGATGTGAATAATTGCTAGATCCTAAGAAATTAAAA
Source organism: Cacajao melanocephalus (assembly GCA_963573385.1). Lineage (NCBI taxonomy): Eukaryota > Metazoa > Chordata > Mammalia > Primates > Pitheciidae > Cacajao > Cacajao melanocephalus. The sequence goes on along the minus strand of CAUYLG010041523.1, from coordinate 14,924 downwards.
TGTTTGGGGGATACTGAGAGCCACAGTGGGAAGGCCTCATTAAAAAGAGCAAAGAGAAAAGCATACTCTCTTCTGTAGATAAGCTAAAGAAATACTCAGTGAGCCTGATGGATTATCATACAAAGATTTTAAGAACAGTTATTAAATGTATTAAGATGTAGATAAAATAAAAAAGTAGAGAAGAAATTTTTTAAGATATCAAAGTTAATGACTAAAAGGAAAAATGTGAGTATCTCAGGATGAGAAACAAAAGCATCTGCAAGGAGACATGTTACATATACACATTCTAACAGTATCGAGTGAGTTTATTACAGATGGGAGTGATGGAATTAAATGATGGTCTGACACCACCAACACTCATTTTACCTCTAAACTTCCAAAAAGGCATCAAAAATACTGCAGATAAAATTCAGAATTTCAAGCATAACAAATACAATTATTTTTCTATCGACTGAGACTTTAAAGTTGAGCACAATCTTATTTCGAATGTAACAAAAATACATTCCAAGGCTAGAGAAAGATAATTTTTATTTAACATTTGTTAGGATGCTCCCATGAGCTGCTTGGCCATGCATGTTATGCTGCCTACATGGCTAATGGGTAATCTTACTAAATGAGCCAAAAGCCACAAATAAGGCCTTGACTCATTTAACAGTCATTTCACATTTCCACACTCTGACCAAATTCATATTTTATGGGGTCACTCAATTCTACAGCCAGACCACTTTTCCAAAAAACTGAATTTTGTACTTATTTATTTTATGGATCATTTGTTGAAGTAGATTTCAAAACAGGTTTAGGCTATTTAGATTTTTCAGTGAACTGCAAAAGAAAAACTTAAATTCAGAGTTTCAGATGTAGAGAGAGTATTAGAGGTCATCTAATTCAGACTTCTCATTTTATGCCTAACAAAACTGTGGCTGACTGAGGCAAAATGGTTTGGCTTAGCCTCATTGGTTTCCCCCTCTTTTAAGATGTCCCCGATTTCTCCAGTGAAAAGAAATTTCACACACATGGTTTCAGAGAACACTCTTATAGAACATCTTATTTCTACCTAGGAGTAATAGATGCCAATATCCAGATTGTTTTCCTGCAAGTTACTTAAGAACACCCATATCCTATGTCTTTCTGTGCCATCCTATCTTTCCCTGTTTGCCACACTGCATTACAAATGCTTGCCTGTTTGTCTGTCTTCCCTATTAGACCATATGTGCCTTCAGAGTAGATATTGGGTGTCCGTATTTTACTTCCAGAAGCTAGTTCACTGCCTGGCATTTAAAAGTACCCAATACAAATATGTGTTGAACTAATCAAGTTGGAAAAGACTACAAGTGATTCTTTGCATCCCCAAAATACTATTTTAAAATTACAGGAAGGGAAGTTAGTGGAGGCAAAAGCCAGATAGCAAATGAGAAGGAAGATTTAGAAACACAAAGAGGCAGAAAATACCAACTTTTTATCCGTATCAAACTTGAAATAGTGAAAATCAGCTCTTACTTAAAGGAAGAATAAAACTTTATACATGTAGAGAACTGGGAAGAAATGGCAAATCCAGATGGTGACAATGAGACACTGTGGAAAAGAAATAAATGCATTGAACTTCTCATTAACATTTAGTGTATTCATTTTAAATAGGCTAAGGGATTGCTTTAAAACAAGGGTCTGAAGTATGTAGCAGAGAGTTATATAATGTCTAGACAACTGAGATACTTGTATCTAATCTTATGACAACAATCCTACTTAACTGGTCCAGACATAGTGCCTTATGAGACTGAGTTAGAAGGAAATGAGGATTAGTGATTCGTCCATTACAACAATTCTTTAATAACATGAAAAAAAAAAGGCTAGGTGAAAAAAATCTGGGGCAAATATTAAGGAATTATTAAGCAACATTAAAAGCTATAATAAATAATTTCAGTATGTTCCATTCAATTTTACTTGCACAGATTATGCTATGAATAATTTTGTCTGATTTATCATACGAAGACAATGAAGGTCTAGTTGGAGAAGAGATAGCTGACGTGGATTTAAAGAGGAAGGGGTTGTTTAAAGAAGCTGAGGGTTCTCTTATTTTTTTTCAAAAAGGTTATTATCTCTAGAGTAAACAATGGAAATGTTATGGACAGTATCTTCTTTGCTCATCTCAGAGTATGGGATAACAGAATGGGGTTAACGATAAGCTTAAAAAGTTATAAAAACAAGAAGGAAGTAGCTATAAACTAATGACTTCTTGTGATAGACAAAAGTGGTTAAAAGAAGAACCTTAATAGTGACTGACCATTTCTTGCACCATATTATGGAAAAGTTTCAATCAGGGGGCTATGAAACACAACCCCTTAATAAGAGTTAGTTCTTTCATTCTAAAGCTCAGCAAGACAGAAACTCTTAAGGTAGAAAACAACCTGCATTAAGAACTTGGCTGAAACGTGCAGAACTACTTTATTTTTCTAACATATATAGAGAGCTTCTTTCTGCATATAAATGAGTGTTTCATACAACTAGACACTTAGACGAACACTCTAAAAAAGGCAGACTCAAAACATCTGACATTTTTCCTGTTTAATTATAGTCTCATATTCTTAAAATATTTAGGAATTTATCTGATTTTTAAAAATACATGAGGAGCATCATTACCAGTCTGCCACAAAACACGACAAAGTAAAACAAGATATCATCCAAGTGTTTACCTTAGTTAAGTTATGCATTACTAGTAAATAAAGCCATCAACTATAATAAGCAACCATAGTAAGAAAACGCTTATCCAGGCCATCAAACAAAGGTCAGTTAGCAGTATTTGTTTTGGAACTCCCCACAGTTTTATCTTATCAATTTGTTTTTCCTTCCCTTTTTTTTTAGAGCAGCCTCTGCAGTGAAAGTTAAACTAAATCAAGATGGAGACAGAGCAAGGTACGCCCACTGCATTATCTATCTTTGTGCCCCATTAGTATTTTACCTAAGGTCTACAATACACGAATACATGAAATATAAAGTATTTCTGAGCATATAAAAGAAAATCACTTGTGAGTTTCTCATTTGCATGTAGACAAAATCAACCAATCAGTAAATAGAGCACCTTCAATATGTCTTTTCATCATACCAATGAACGTATTTTTTTCTGGTAATTAAAATATAAGATCATAAACTAATCTATGCCATAACCAAAAAAAAAGACATATTTTCATGATCTAAATATCTATTGACTAAACATTAACTCGCTCAAAACAAAAGTGATTAAATACTAAAATATCAAACCATTTCATAGTATTTAACCTTTTGCCACCATAATGGAATGCAATACTGAGTAAATCCAAATAAATTGGCAATTTATGGACTAAAAGAAAGTACAGATATAAAATTGAAAGTATTCTTGACAAAAAGAAGGCTATATGCTGATATATGTTTATAGTTTACTTAAATATTAACATGTGGCCATTTTTTTTCCTAATTTGGACAAAAAAATCAGAAAATATTCAGATAAGGCTTTTCTTAGCTTGGGTAGACAAGCTGACCTCAGCAGAAAATAGTCTAATTATCTCTCTACTATATTTGCCTCCATTCATCAATTGGACATAAGAAAGCAAAATAATATGGACCTATTTAAAATATAAATATGTGAAGTTATATACTAGTTATATTTTTTCAATCCATTTAAGCAAGTAAGATTTGATAGAAAGCAATTTCTTATTCCAGCTATTTCTTATTCCTCCAAATTTGTATATTAGAAATTAGTAGTATATCTTTATATTTTTAGAAATAAATGATTCTGTATTTGCAGAAAAATATTTTTTACAAGGATTTAGGAAGCCCTGAAAATGGTTGTCTTCACAAAAATTGAACCTTAAAGGGACAAATTTTTAATGTAGTTAAATTCAACTGGTATGAACCAGTATGGCCAGCAACTGCTTTGATTAGTTGAGCATCGATTCTGATAGTTAAAAAGTTTGAATTGTTGGTTGCTGTGAAACAATTATGTTTTTCTGCATGATGGTCAAAACCCTTTAGCCCTTCTGATACCTGGTATGTTGTGGCTTTGGCAGAAGAACTTAAGCTTGACCCATATCTAGCATAATGTGAAGGGCATTCGTAGATCAGAACGAGGTGAGTTAACCATCTTCTTCATTCTGAAATAGGTATCTGTGGGAGTCCTGATTGTCTCAGGACTCCTTCAGACAACAAAATCTGAGGATGTTCAAGTCCCTGATATAAAATGTTGTAGTATTTCCATATACGCTATGCACATCCTCCTGTATGCTTTAAATCATCTCTAGATTACTCATAGTTCCTAATAGAATGTAAATGCTATGTAAATAGTTATATAACAATTTTTATTTGCATTGTTTTTTACTGTTATATTTGTATCTTTTGTTGTCTTTTTGTTCCTAAGTATTTTCAATAAGCAGTTGGTTGAGTCCCTGATGTGAAACCCACAGATGCAAAGATCTGACCATAGCCTGGAGTACATAGTTTGAAGGTATCTTGGCTACTCCTGTGTTACTGACTGAATCATATACATCATTAAAATACTTAAACAATTTAAATACCTTCATTTGAGTAATTGGAAATATACCCTCATGCAACAGAAGCTGAGTGGGTTTCATTCTCTGAGTTAGCAAAACACTTAAGGATTACCACATGGCAAGAAATAAGCCAGAAATGGACTTTAGACTCTAAGCAGAAAATCATTAAGCAAATCCAAGATACTATTTGTATGTATGTGCCATGAAAGTATTGATGCTTCATCTAAATAAACACGTTTACTGACAGGAGGTAAGAGAGGATAGCTGTCAGCAAGAGGTTAATAGGAGGAACCAAAATTATCTTAAAGAGATCAAAAGTATGGATAAAAATCACCATTCAACTCAGGACTCTGACTGCCGATATAGACGAGTGAAACTTGGATTTGACCTGGATACTGAGTAAACCATATTGACAAACTCTCTTTCTCTTAGCAGTCTGACCTGGCAGAAACTAAAGGAAAGACTTTGTCAGTTCAGGTATTTGAACATGTAAACTTTTCATACAGTGTACAGCACAAACAGGAAATGAGGGAAGAAATGCATTAACCACTATTTTATAAGGTCTTCATCTTCTTTCCAACCTCATTAGCCACTTTTGAAATGGTACTACTACAAGGAAGGAATAAACCTATCTGCATTTTATCGTTGTGGTATTTATACAATTCTACAAAGACTCTTCCATAAGTTCCTGCACGCATTGTCACTTTTCATTTTAAGTGAATGGAATGCTAAAGATTTATAGAAGAACATAGAACCACACTGTCTGGAGACATTCCTTTCTTTTGGACATTTAGTACTATTACCCCTAAGTTATTGTAAACATAAAATCTGTCAGCATGGGAACTTCAACTTGAACTGTGCTTTAAAGAAGTAAACGCAAATTGAAATACTGTAAGATAAATAACTTTCTTGCAAAACAATTAATACTCTCCAACGGATTAACGCTTTTCTGATTTCTTTATGAACAAATTTAGATGTTTACAAAAAGAAAATGCTAAATGAAACATTCTGGTGGATTTATTAATAAGCATTTGGATTTTCTTTTCTGTGTTCTGTTCACTGTTGTATGTCCAGCTTCTTAGGAAGAAGTCTAGGAGAGCAGTATCGCTCAACAAGTATTTCATAAGGGAATGAGTATATTTTCAGTGCTTGACCTGAGTCTAAAACATGGAATGTCTCTTTTTTTTTTTGGAGACCGAGTCTCACTCTATTGCCCAGGCTGGACTGCAGTGGTGCTATCTTGGCTCACTGCAACCTCCACCTCCCCAGTTCAAGCAATTCCCCTGCCTCAGCCTCCAGAGTAGCTGGGATTACAGATGCACACCACCATACCTGGCTAATTTTTCTTGTATTTTTAATAGAGACACGGTTTCACCATGTTGGCCAGACTGGTCTCGAACTCCTGACCTCAGTCAATTCGCCTGCCTCTGCCTCTCAAAGTGCTGAGATTACAGCTGTGAACCACCACGCCTGGCAGAATGTCTCATTTAATGTGCACAAGGGAAGCAAGGGAAATATCTGTCTTTACCTTTCAAATTAGTAGTTAGAACCACCATTAGTAGTTGAGAGGAGACTAATGACAAGGGGAGGGAAAATTTCTGCATGTTATGGATGTAAAAGCATATATTCTATCAATTTATTTACACTAATGAAAATCTGAATTTTTGTCATGACAAATTATGTAATTCTATCAGCCCAATAGACTCAGAAAGAAGGGGAAAAACCTGTAGAAAGCCCCATAGAACTTGTCATAATAGTCTAGGCAGAAGTATATGACTGTCATTCCAAGGCAGTGACACTTTCCATAATTTAATACCCTAGTGGATAAACATTTGAATTTAAAGTGTAGATACACTTTGGAAACACTCAACCAACTCAGGAAACACATGTGCTATGGTGTCATCAGGTCACACTTCAGGTGGAGCTCTGGGAAATTTTTTGGAAAATACTGGCAGAAATAGGTTGGAAGGAGAGAGAGAGAACACATAAATCCATTAGCAATTGCATTTATAGCTCTTTCCATCTGTCATTTTCAAAGCATTTTTCTAATATTAGCTGCTGAAGTTCTAAGTGCACATGGCTCATATCCATTGTCTCATCTCACTTGATAAAGGTACAGAACCAAACGCAGGAAGCATTTGTGACTTATCACTTGTTTGTGATACACGCAGAATTAAATGCAAAACTTAAGCTTTGGATTCTCAATTTCTTTCCCTATGTTGAAAATCCATGAGGCTAACTACTTCCTAGGAATAATTGTCTTTTAACACAATCTTCATTCTTATTCTTCACCTAGATTAGAAATTTTGGATATGAAAACATTGCTGATGTTACCCAATCTAATATAATCTATTCCACAGAACATTTGATTATACCAACTCAAGGCAAGTAAGGCCAACTTACGGATAAAATAATCATGTGATATTGGCCAGATGTGATTAATTATATGAGGTCTGCAGTTGCCATGGAACAATGCAACACAGTGAATTTCTAAGGTATTTGTTTTAGTTTTGCATAAGATTTAGTAATTTAACTAAACTCTTACCTCTCTGTTCCTCCAGAATGTAAGCGATATTATGTCTGCTCATGACCAGCACACGTGGCCTATAGCATTTAACAAAACTGCCTAAAGAAATTTAAAGCTGATAATTGTAGGATTAATATAGAAGTCCTGAATAGTTCCACCATTAGGTCAGTTCATTGATACTTTAATATATTTATATGCTTCCCATCAGAACATAAGCTTACTGAAGAAACTTGCAAGGAACTATTAGGAAAATTTCATGGAGTAAACTTTTCCCTAACCCAGGCTATAGTTGCGCAAGAGAGTTGGGGATCTAGAAACTTCTGTGGCTAATGTCTGCAACACACTGCGATAATGACCAGGAGACTAACTAATCACTCAAGTGAGAAAAAGCTTTGACAAGTCCAAGAAAAAAGGAGCTCACTGTCATTCATTCTGGGAAATTAAAACAAAAACAAAAACTTATAAAGAAATTCAGGCCATATCTCATGAGGGGAAGAAGAAACTAAAAAAGATTAAGAGACAAAGTGAGCTTATACACATTAGAATAATATATGCTCAAATCTCTGGAGAAACTCTATTATATCACAATTAATGCAGAAACTGCAATCAAGCCAGGCTAATTTCAATAGATTCCAAGTTTTGAACAGTTCCTAGGCTATCCAAGTGGGAATTTGGCCAGGACGCTGGGGTTAATAATTCATTTTGAGGAGGGCTAATTCTTTGGGAAGCAGCCCACTCTGCAGGAGGAAACATTTGGCCCATGTGAGCAAATTCGCTCTTAAAGATCACCATCTATTAGCTCCACAAGACACCCTTTTTAGGGGGAGAAGAGGGAAGTAAGTTCACTTTCTCATACATATACAAATATTTATCGTGTTTTCAATAAATATATGTTAATGTCAGAGAAATGGCTCAAGGATACACAATCTTAAGGAATAATTTTACACCAACTTCTAATTACCAAGATCTTAGTGCAGTATCATCAGAAGAGTATTATGGCTAAAAGTAGGGGCTCTGGGATCAGATGGTCCTGGCTTTTAATCTTGACTCTGCAGATTACTTACTGTGAAATCTTGAAGGAGCTACTGAATCACCCCAGGACTTGAGTTCTTCATTTATGAAATAGGAAAAATAATGGTACCTACCTCATAGAGTTCTTATGAGGTTTAAATAAGTCATGTATTAATTGAACAAATAGATATTGACGGCCAGGCATTGTTACAGGAGGGGAAAATTCCTGATCTCATGGAACTTACATTCTGACAAGGAGTGAAGGCACTAAATTAAAAATATAGAATCTGTCTGGGGGTGACAAACTTTATGAGGACAAATAAGGCACTATACAGAGATAGAAAATAACTGGGGAGGCTATTACTTTATGTAGAGTAGCCAGGGAGAGCATTTTGAGAAGGTGACATTTGAGCACAGACAAGTGTAGTCAGAGCCAGCTAGGAGGCAGGATGGCAAGGATCCCGGAGCCCTACTGCAGAGTGAGAGGGGCTCAGTGGAAGGAGGGGGGCTAGACAGGTAGCTGGTGCCAGACCCTCCTGGGCCTGTGGGTCATGTTAAAAGATGTAAGTACTAATATGGTGTCTGGCACATAGTAATTAAGCACATAATAAATAGTAGCTATTTATTTATTCATTCTGGGTAAATACAGTCATAAATCAGAACCATTCATTGTTTCCATTGCTCTGTCCCATAATAGGAGTTTTCTACATCAATCCTGTCATCCTCACAGAGTGGATATCCTAACACATTTTAAATGCTCATGATACAACTAGTGTTTGTAAATATAAATATTTTGTGACGTGTGGTTATTCAGCATCTTATTTTTCTGTTGATGGGTCTTTAAAGTGATGTTTTTAAAAGGCATTTTGGTTGAATAAAGTGAGATAGGATGCAAAAAGAATCTTCAGCTGGGGCATGTGTAGAGGGAAAATGAATTAGGACAGTGTCCTTTGCATTTTCCCCAAGAACACCAGAATGTCGGTATGCCCTTATAGTAAGCTGATCTAGAAGAAAATCTGTAACTGATCTTCATGTCTCTAAATTGACTACAATTTGGCCCCAGCAGTCACCAACTAGCAAGTACACAAGACACCAAATGGATCATTCATGGCCTTCCCAAAACCTGAATGGCTCCATATCACCAATAACACAGGTCATTTGCCTGCATTCTAAGGCCTTTCACAATATGGCCCCAAAGTGTCTTTCCAAATTTATATTCCACTACTCTGCAACACAAATATAAAATCCTAACCAAACCACATTGTCTTCTCTGTCCATTTTATTCATCTATCATTGCTACTAAAACACCTTCCACCTTGCAGATATTCAAATGCTCACCATTCTTTCTCTCCTGCCCTGTTTCTATACACAGGGAACACTATGTTTCCCAGTCCCTCTACACCTCTCCTCCCCATAATTGGGCAGGACCATGCAACTGATCACCAGACAAACGACTGTAACTGAGGGTGTGTGCACTATCTTGGGAACTGAAGAATTCACTTGCTGCTATTAACTCCCCCAGCCCTCTCTCTTGCTGCTGCAATCATGGAGGTACTTGTTAAGAGTGAGGTATTACAAAGTGGAAGAAACTTTACATGCTGAGTTTGTATAAGGTGGACAGCAGCCTCAGAGAGAAGCCTGAAGTCACCACCAATTTTGTGGGCCCAAGGAACAAACTCTTTTTGCATTGAGCCACTGAGGTTTTTGGTGCTATTTGTTGAAGCAGCATAACGAATCCTATTCTGATTGATATACAGTTCTTCAAGATCAAGCTTCCTTGATCACTACTTTGAAGTGATTCTTCCTTTCTCTGTACTTGTAAAAACATCATAGGGAGAAAATTTTTTTTAGATGCTGGTTAGAAATTTCTTTGTAGGAAGAATCAGCTCTATTGAAAAGGATCTTTGCTAAGCCTGGGGGCTGAAAAATAGGGGTTGAAATAAATCCCCCAGGCCTGTGTTTCTAATGGCAGCCAAGTTTCTTGTCAGAGCAGGAAGCTACTCAACCTGAATTGCTGAGAAGCTGTGTTGAGAGCTGCCTAGGAGAAGAGGTGGAGAGGCGATTAAAGTCAAGAGGTGAGGCCTGGGAAGAGATTGCATAAAGGGAGTTTTTCAAGTGATACGTGTGGTATGTGATGTGACACTTCCCCTTGACACTAAAAGTCTTCAGTAAAACTAGAGAATTCACAAAATCCTTGATATGACTGGATTTCTTAAGGAAGCTGATGAAGCGGCTGAATTTTGCATCAAGTCTATGTTGGTTTAGAAGCGATTCACTTGTGCAGTCAAAGGAATCAGCTGATATCTGGGTCACACTTCATTTATATTATTCATGTAGGAGAGATATGCATTATAGTACTTGCATTATAGAAACTGGGGGTAAGACAGTAAGGTTCTCAATAAAATGAACCATATTTCACGTGAGTCTTTATTTTGCATGTGCCTAGCTCAGAACTTTATAGTGGAAAATCTCAGTAAAAACGTATCTAGTGAAGAGACAATTTCTGCAGATCAAAACCAGTCCTCCTCACTTCGCTTTCTCATATTGAAATGTAAACCAGCCATCACTTAGTGCTAGTTTATTTTGATTTTCTGTTAAAGGCATTTAAAGAATATTTTATGACATTTCAGTCATTTTCACTTGTTAAGTGGTAGCAAATATTTTAAGCCTTCATCAGCCACAACCTTGCTAATGAGACATCGTTGTATTTCTTCTCCTAGTCTGCACTCTTAACTGCATTTAAGTATCTGAATTTTCTCAGGATGAAGAAAAAGAGCTCCCATAAAGGGTGAGAATTGAGAGGAAATGTAGATAAAAATGAATTTCACTATCTCACTTCCAGTTTATCTACTCTGTCATCGACAGTAAAGTCCTGTTTTTGTCTCTTCAGAAAACCACATGACATTTGAGAATCTTCTCCTCTACTGCGCAAATTTCAAAACCATCTGGAACACCTTCCTTCCTTCCTTCTCTCCACCTCCCTATTCGTCCATCCTTTTCTTCAAACATGAAAGTGTTTTTTCCTAATTTGGCTCGTTCTTCCTATGTTTCGGAGCTCATACATTTTATCTTAATTCTTCAGTAACTTGAAAGTACTGTTTATATGAAAACAGACATACACAGGGCAAATTGAAATAAATAATATTTACAGATAAATCCTCTGTGGTGTATATGAAAATTGAGAATCAACTTTTCTGACTTCTAATTTCAAATATTAATAAGAAGTAAAAGGGCAAAGATCAAACCAGTATATGTACACAGGAGGAAGCAATAACACAATACATACAAAACTATTTTAAAATCAGTATGTTCGCATTTTCAGTCAAGAAGACTCGTGTCTGCTCCTTGTTAGTAAATTAAACTCACAATTATAATCTTTGCAGATCTTCCCATAATGAAAAAAAGATAAATTTCAGCTCTTTATAACTTAAGACTTGAGAACAATGTCTTTTTGACCTTTTTTATCTTTGCAAAAAAGTTCAGATATAAGAAAACTATACAGGGCCCTTGTCTTCCAATATTTAATACTTCATTTACTTTTTACAGCTGGAGAATTCTGGATTATTGACATTGACTCTGTAAATAACCTAGCTATATAGCCAGTCACGTTTACAAAGATTGAATCCCTAGTTAAATTCTTCAAGTGTAATATAGTTTTGTTTAAAATTGCAAACATTTGTGTGTGTGTGTGTGTGTGTGTGTTATGCACATGCATACACACTCAGCAAGAAATTAAAGAGTGCTCGTATTTTAAAAAATCTCCCTACAGGAAATCAGAGAGTGCCCATGATCTGAAAATCTGGATGTCAACACTATCCTTTGCTATACAAATTAGCGGAAGTGTCCACATTCCTGTCTCCAACACAGCACAAGGAAAGTGATTCCCCTCCTGGACAAGGGGTTTCTGACACTAGTCTTTATTGCCCCATCATAAATTCATAAAGGGATGTCCGCTGTAACCAGTTGGCAAGTTCACTGCATAAACATCAACACCAACTTAATGACTGTGTACACATCGTAAACTAGAGAATCTTTATACAAAGAAATCAGATAAATCAAACATGAGTTGAGGCCAAGGAGAAAGCAATTAAAGCTTCAGGTTAAGGTGGCTGTGGGAGGGCACTGTGTCACGTTAGAGCAGAGAATAGAATATGCGTTAATGCAACTACAGTATGTGTAATTAAATTAATTAGTAATATAAAATGTGTTTAAAGCAACATCTCATCAATGAATAAGAAACATTCAGAAGTTTTAATTTTCTCACTGTATGTGTTCAAAAAACAGACAAAAAAAAAAAAAGAAAACTCTGAAATTTCCTAAAGGGTTGATAAAAATAAAATGGTGGTGGTGGTGGTGGGGTAGGGGGGATGTAAAGTTGATTTACTTGCCTCTGGCTAGTAACAGGAAAAAGGAATAGTCAGAACATAAAAACCTGTTTGGCCGTATTTCATCTCCTATAGCATATTGAATGTTTTGGTGCCAACCCTTTTCATTCTAATACCTTGAAGGCTGGTATAAAGCACCTTTAAGGCACACTGTTTTCTGAGCAATTATTTACAGCCAATCTCTAAGAAATGCTTAAGCATCACCTGGTAACACAAATTTTAAAATTATATTTAAAACACCCAAGGAGGTTTTTGCTGAACAAAAATTAGATTGCCTATATGCCAAAGCTCCTCATCAGCTGAAAGCTGGAAGCTAAATTTGGCCGTAAGAAACTGGCTTGGAACTTCGGAAGTTCTGGGGCCAAATTCAGCCCTGTATTACTTGTATGCCTTGTTACATAGAAAAAAAAATAGGGCTGTTCCAGTGATAGCAAGTGTTCCATTTATTCATCTCAAAAGCAATAAGATCCTAGAATGGAGCCTTCATAACACAAAATGCTTTTAAGTTCTCCCTGAGGGGAACACAATATACACAATTTATGTAAAAAGAAGAAAAATGAAAGCTAAGTATTTCAGTTAAGGGTCAGAAATCAATATTTCTTTAACAGCCTAAGCAATATGCATTACTCTTAATACAAATACTTCAGAGACTTTACATTCTTCATAAACGGGGATTTTCACATAATTGGGGTTGAAAGTGACAGAATATGCTCTCCCAACTTAGCTTCTATTGCTGCAAAATGAAAAAGAATATATTTGGACAGCATTTCACTGATCCCTGTCATCCTCGGTTAAAACTTCTTACCTAAATGTCCAAGTGTGGAGCAACAGGTAACTAAATTTTAATACATCTCAATGGGATCTGATAAAAACATTCCAACATCAATATGAGGACCATAATAGAAACAGAAACTATGAATGTAAAACTAAAAAAAAAAAAAAACTTGAGAAAATGAGAATATGGCATTTTTCAGGTGGCAACATTTTGTTATGGTGTTCTGTTATGCTATCAATAAAAAGTTTTAAAAAAGAAAACCTTCTGTTTCAGTAGCACAAAAGTAAGTTATGATAAGATGCAGTAGGAAGAGAATGGGCCTGAAGAGGTAAAGTGTCACTAAAAGGACAGAGTTTTAAAAAACAAACACCCTGATGAGTTGGTGAGCATTAACATTAGTCTTCCTTCTGTTCTCCAAAATGGAGCCAGAGTGATCACTGCAAAGGACCCATGTCATCTAGTCACTCTACTGCTTGGCCTGCTTCAGTGGCTTTCCATTATTTTCAGGCTGAAGACAAAAATGTTTATCACGGCCTTCAAGGTACCAGATGATCTGGGTGGATGCTTCCAGAGTCATCCTGCACCTTTATCAATATTGTTTTCTCTCCTTCATCTACATTGCCCCTTTCGTTTTCATACCTTGACAATGCTTCTTTTTGCCACAGGACCTTTGCACATGCTGTTCCTGGCTTTTCCCCTTGCACCCCATCTCACAGCTCCCAGAGCCCATATCCTCCTGCTTCAGATCTCAAGTTAGTCAACGCTGACCTTTCCAATCAAGTCAGTTCTGTCTTACTGCAATCTCTCAAAGGTCTCCAGGCTATTTTGTGGGGTCACTTACCCCAGGTGTCCTTTTACCAGGCTGTAAGCACCACAAGAGCAGCAGCTACATTATTCTTTTTAACCATCACTGTATCTCCAATTCCTAGCACTGGAGGTGGTTCATACAGAAAGTACCTGATAAATATTTGTGGAATGAATGAGTGAGTGAATGAGCATCAAGGTGGAATTAAGTTTCTTAAAAAAGCCCACAGAAACAACCTCAAGTCACTTCTAAGCAGCCTGAAATTAAATAACTCAGAGGCTATATCAATACAGGCACTACTCAATGGATAGAACTGAATTATCCAATTACAGTTGGTGAGGCCCAGCTGAAAAAATGGGAAAGGATCATCAAACAGTACTTGTACTATCCATGAGATCCTGAATACATGCCACAGGAGCAAACGTGTTAGATGTTTTGCTTGTGCATGGCTGTCTTCATCAGCCACACGGACTCAGTGCAACTTCTTTAAAAAAAAACCAGCATCACTTGGAAAGATATTATCTACTTACTAAGTTTTTAAATAAAGAAGCTTATTAACTTTCCTCCGCATTTGGGATGAGTGGTCACCCCTAAAGAGCTGTGCTTTTGTGATAGTAACTTTTTTTTGTGTGTGAGATGTAGTCCCACTCTGTTGTTCAGGCTGGAGTGCAGTGGCATGATCTTGGCTCACTGCAAACTCTGCCTCCCGGGTTCAAGCGATTCTCCTGCCTCAGCCTCCAGAGTAGCTGGGATTACAGGCGCCCGCCACCATGCCCAGCTAATTTTTGTGTTTTTAACAGAGACAAGGTTTCACCATGTTGGCCAGGCTAGTCTCGAACTCCTGACCTCAAGTCATCAGCCCGCCTCGGCCTCCCAAAGTGCTGGGATTACAGGTGTGACCCAT
>CAUYLG010041522.1:0-43727 GCA_963573385.1 Cacajao melanocephalus | reverse complement strand
GCAGATTCCTGTCTCCCTTTCCTCTGTGTGATCAGTGTCACCCAGCAGAATACCACTATTGTGGGCCTTGCCTCTGGGAGGTAGGCAGGGTAAAAATTAGTTCACCCATTTTCATTCGTGAGGAAAGAAGGCACCAAAGGGAAAAAGAGTCTCCTCAGTGCTACGCAACTTGTCTTCCTGGCTGACAGACCAAAAAGCTTTCTAAGCCTTTTCTTAGAGTATTCCTGATTTAATCTTTGCAAGCTCTAGTTCAATGTCTGGGCAGTCCAAGCCTTCTTATTCCTAGTGCTCCAAAATAATCCAATGACCACAACCTAAGGGACTGTGCAGATGAAACAAGAGACTTACTCCTGCCTCTGCCCGGTAGCTTTTGCAACATTTGCAAATAAGAACAATGCTGAGATTATCCTTCCCTCTTACAAACCCTCTTAGGAATAAGGAGAGAAGTCAAGAAGTGCAACATCTCTAACAGTTTTATTTATTTCCAATTCTGACTTGCTCTCATGGTGTCTGCTTTTGTCATAATGTTCTCCAAAACAAGGTCCCTTTGCTTCAGGAAAATAAGTCATTCTACCAAAAAGACACGTGCACTTGCATATTCATCACAGCACTATTCACAATAGCAAAGACATGGAATCAACCTAAATGTCTGTCAGTGGTGGATTGGATAAAGAAAATGTGGTACGTGTACACCATGGAATACTATGCAACCAGAAAAAAAAATCACGTCCTTTGCAGCAACATGGTTGCAGCTGAAGGCTGTTAACCTAAGTGAAAAAGAAAACCAAATATCGCATGTTCTCACTTATAAGTGGGAACCAACTCTCAGGTTCACATGGACATAAAGATGAGAACAATAGACTCACACTGGGGACTCCAAAAGGAGGAAGGAAGGAAGGGGAGAAAGGGCTGAAAAGCTACCTGTTGGGCACTGTGTTCGCTATCTGGATGGCAGGATGAATAGACGCACCAACCTCAGCATCACACAATATACCCTTGTAACAAGGTGGTACATGCACTCTTTAATGGAAAATAAAAATGGAATTAAAAAAAAAAAACACCTTTGTAGCCAGGCCCAGTGGCTCATGCCTGTAATCCCAGCGCTTTGGAGGCCAACATAGGCAGATCACAAGGTCAAGAGATCAAGACCATCCTAGCCAACATAGTGAAACCACGTCTCTACTAAAAATACAAAAATTAGCTGAGCATGGTGGCATGCACCTGCAGTCCCAACTACTCGGGAGGCTGAGGCAGAAGAATCACTTGAACTGTGGAGGCAGAGGTTGCAGTGAGCCGAGATTGCCCCACTGCACTCCAGCCTGGTGAGAGAGTGAGACTCCATCTAAAAAAAAAATTAAAAAGCCCTTTGTTTCACAGTGGCCTCCCTGGAAAATGCATCCCTTCTTCAGCCATGGTATTCCACAGTTGCTAAGAACCCTGCTTCCCAAAGATGAGCTGATCATTTGATGGTTTAAAAAATTATAAACCATGATGCTTTTATGAGAGGTAAGTCTCTTTCTGTGAAACCAGGAAATTCTGCTTTTGCTATATTTTTGCAAAGACAATTTTTTTTTCAGAGTAGGAGTGAAAATTTATTTAAAAGCTTTAGAATTTAAGGAAAGGAAAGAAAAGAAGGAGAGTACAACTTGGAAGAGGGTCGAGTGGGCAGCTTGAGAAACCAAGTGCACAGTTTGACCTTTTGACTTGGGGTTTGATATGCTTTAGCTGTGTCCCCACCCAAATCTCCTTTTGGATTGTAGCTTCCTCCCATAATTCCCACATGTTGTGGGAGGGACCCAGTGGGAGGTTATTGAGTCACAGGGGTGGGTCTTTCCCACGCTGTTCTCATGACAGTAAATCTCATGAGATCTGATAGTTTTATAAAGGGGAGTTCCCCTACACAAGCCCTCTTGCCTGCTGCCATGTAAGACATGACCTTGCTCCTCATTCACCTTCCACTATGATTGTGAGTCCCCTGACCAGCCATGTGGAACTGTGAGTTAATTAAACCTCTTTCCTTTATATATTATCTAGTCTCAGGTATGTCTATATTAGCAGCATGAGAACAAACTAATACAGGGTTTTATACGTTGGCCTTCTTCCAAGATCTTGCCTTACTCCTCTCCGCTCCTGAGATCTTACTGGGAAGTGGCTGATCAGTTTCAGCTGTTTTCTATCTATTAGGAGAGTGCTGTTCCCTGGGGCTGGCTGTGACCAGTGATTACTTTAGAGAAATAGTTGACCCCCTGACCATCACCTGATGATCACCCAACACTCCGGATGTGTTGTGGGGAGCCCTTTCCTGCCTTGCTCATACCTGACTGGCTACCTACTGTAACACCTTCCCCCCTAAGAGTCCAAGAGTCTAAATCTTTGGGGGAAAATAGATGAAGGTCAGTCTTCTGCAACTTCTTCCTGCTGACAGAGGGGCGGTGGTGGTTCTGTGGGTCTTGGCCTCTTGCTAGCTGTCAGGGCTGACTTGGCTCCATGAGTTGGTGAGAGCAGTGTCTAGCCAGGTCCGAGGGAGACAGGAGCAAGATTTTACCTCTGTCCCACTGATGGACAATCTAGAGGTCCCCTATAAAAGGGTGACTCTTGAATATTGAGAGGACAGTAACCGTCACTGAGGATCATCTGGAGCTTAATGGCCTTTGCACTTAAAGAGGAACCTCCTATCTTCCAGGGCCTTGCAAGTGTATCAGGAGCTGAGGGTGTTTCTTCCAGCTCTGGTACCCTGGAGCCTTTTCACGGCTTCACTCGGGTGTGATATATCCAGCTGGCAATCTCTGGTACTTTAATGGCTGTGGGGGTAGATCATAAAACAGTGAAGGGGTCCTTCCAGAACAAAAACCCAATCTAGCAGTGTCCTGCAAAAAAATAAGCCATAAATACAGACCAATAAACTGGTTTCTGGGTCCTAGAGGGAAGTCCAGGAAAGGTCCCAGTAAAAGGCGCTTGCCATGTTTCAGCAGAATGCTATAAGAGTTCCAGAATGTAAGAAACCCCATTCTAGGAATGCTGCCTGGAGCCAGGAAGAGGAGGTAGATCCTCACCTTTGCCTAGGACCTGAGTCCTTGAATCTCCCACCAGGGAGATTCCCCAGTGGACTTTGCATGGCCGTCTGACTAATCCTGAAAGAGACCTGAAGGTGGGAGAGACCCTGCCATCTGCCTGGCCAGTCTAGGAAATCCAAACACAAAGAGAAATTGACCTCCAGTTTCTCTGGGCACTGCAGCCACTACAATTTGGTAGCATCCACAGAGTGCCTTGCCAGCTCTTTTTCCCTGAGGACCTCTGACATGGCTTATTTAAGCATAAACTTTAGATGCTTCCAGAAAGATGGCTTGCCTACAGCACTGTGCAGCTGGAACAGGGAGACTGTGAGAGGCAGACAATGCCCAGCAAGAGGCTCAGACCTCCCTTCAGAAAAAAGCCTCTCTGACCACCGGGACACTGTGCTAAATGCATTTTCTGCAAGACACTACCCTGAATTGAAGGCATGCAAAAGCATCCTTTTGGTTATCTATCAATCTCATCTTGTTCTTCTCTCCTGATAACAAAACTGAAAGCTGTAAGTTGAACAAAGCAACCCACAAACTGCTCTAGCAGCCCTGGGAACTCCCTGGATGATATATGGTCATGGGCTTAGAGCTTTTCATTTGACTTGCTCTTGGCTCTTCTATCAAGATCTGTCTTGGTGACACTCTACTGAGATAGATTGGTTGGTATGCATAAGTGACTTTTATTTCAGAAGGTAATACATATTCTATTTAAAGTACAATGGCCCATAAGGGGATTCCAGCCCGTTTATCATTAGCGTAGAAATTCAATGGTTCATAATCTGGTAGCTCATTGAAATGACTTTTCATTAAATTCAATGGTTCATGATGTGGTGGCCCATTGGAATGGCGTTCCATTGTCAGTGGGGGATATTATTTGAGTCAGAACCAATCTACAGGCTAAACAGAATGCATGAGAGGGCTCATACTGCTCTCTCTTCCCTGGGTCTTCCATGAAGGCTGGTGAAATCAGCACTGGCTAGGAGCTGAGGTGGCAGAGATGAAACATGCAGGCAGGACATGCCCTTCTTTCTAGGGGAATAATAGTTGAGGCCAGAGACCAACGTGGGTACTTTACGTGTCCCAAAATACAATGCACACATTTCCCTAATTCTTAGACCACATTCACAATTTTGGCCATATCGTCACAGCACCTTTTCAATTACTTGCTAATCTTTGTCTTCAATAGACTACCTTTATTTACCTGAATTTATTTCAAAAGGAAATTCTATACCACCATCTTCATGGAAAACCAGCATCACTATAAATAGCAGGTAAATAAATACAGTTTGTCCCTTATTTGCATGGCATATGTTCCAAGAACCCCCGTGGATGCCTTAAACCGCACCAAACTCTACATAGAGTATATACTAGTTTTTCTGTCTAATAACAGAGAACACTGCTAAGGGACAAACAGGCAGGCAGTGGGTGCTGCATACACTGGACAAAGGTATGATTTATGTCCCAGGCAGGACAGAGAAGCTGGTGAGAGATTTCATCACACTACTCAGAGTTAAAGCAGTTTAAAATTTACGAATTGTTTATTTCTGGAACTTTTCATTGAATATTTTTGGACTGTGGTTGACCACAGGTAACTGAAACTGCAGAAAGCAAAACCTTAGATAAGTGGGGGAGAGGCTACTGTAATAGTAAATAAAATAAAATAACTAAAATAATATCAATATATTAAAAATAAGTAGAAGGCAAGTATAAACGTAAACATAATAAATGCAAACGATGCTGTAAACTCAGAGCTTGCTGTTGTCAGGTGACAGTCCTCCATCTGAAGCCTAAAATCCCTTTGCTAAAGGGAGAAATTGGTAAGTGCTGTAGAGATGTTCCAGGCACACCAACCATCTCCGTGGCAATCAGGTTAGAGAGGGAATTGTACCAGAGTATAAGCTCAAATCATCCTTTGTACTGCCTGGGGTCAAGCAGCCTGCCTTGTGGGAAGCATTGCTTTCCGACTTGTTTTAATTCTTACATGAGGCTGGGCACAGTGGCTCCCGCCTGTAATCCCAGCACTTTGGGAGGCCGAGATGGGTGGATCATCTGAGATCAGGAGTTCATGACGAGCCTGGCCAATATGGTGAACCCTATCTCTACTAAAAAACTACAAAAATTAGCTGGGTGTGGTGTGGGCACTTGTAATCCCAGCTACTCAAGAGGCTGAGGCAGGAGAATTGCTTGAACCTGGGAGTTGGAGGTTGCAATGAGCCAAGATCACACCACTGCACTCCAGCCAGGGCAACATAGCAAGACTCTTTCTCAAAAAAAAAAAAAAAAAAAAAAAAAAACCCGTTCCATAAAGTATCACCCCACTATACAGATATGAAAACTGAGACTCAAGTAAGTTAAGTAAGGACCTCGTCCAAAGTCACACAGAGCCGGCATTTGTTCCAAAGCCTATCCTCAGTGCACAGCATTCTCAGGGGTCACCCAGCCCTCTGACCCCACCGCCACCTGGGCCCTCATAATTCTAGAAGGAAAAGCACTTTACAGACTTTGTCTGACTTTCTCTTTTTAGTGAGAAAAGTGCAGCCTAGAGGTGTTTAATAACCTAACCATAGCCTCTTTGCTCCCCAGTGACTGAGCTGAGGTTAGAATCCATATCTGGTGCTCTTTTTGTCCTCTCAAAGGCCACCTGGTCAGCAGATGAGCCTGTTGGGAGCCAGGCAGGTGGTAAGTTTCCTCACTATCCTCCTTTCTGCTCCCAGCAGGACTAGGAAATCCTTTCTTGCTGACCTTTCTTTCAAATGCTAATCGGGGCCTCTGAGGCTCACAGGGCTCTTTCCCCCATTGGGAGCCCCACTGCCAGGTGAGCCCATGACTGTGAGTCAGCACGGAGAGCCTCAGAAGTCCCTCACTGATGGGGGGCATGCAGAGAGTTTGTCCCATGTCATCTGGGCCTTTGCACACCCTATAGGGGCCAAGGCACCCCATTAGCCTAGGAGATGTTCCCCGCAGGACGTTTAAACTCAGCAGGTGCACCTCACAGCTTCTCAGTCTCAGACACAGCCTGAGGCCAAGACAGAAGCTGGGAAGACGCTCTGTGGGGTCAACCTGGGGCTGCAGGCAAACCAGGACCTTTGGAGACCCCAGGAGGCTGGCAGGGGTGAGGGAGAATGGCAGGTGCAGGTGCCATACTGCACCTTTGGGAAGAGTAAAGGTGGTGGGGTGGGCGGGTCTAGAGATGCGAAAGTTTACAGAAACAAAGGAGGGAGCATGAGAGAGGAAGTGGGATGGCAGAGAAAGAGAAAGAAGAAAAGTAAAAAATAAGAAAGAAAGAGAGTGAGGAAAAGAAAGAAAGAAGGAAGGAAGGGAGGGAGGGAGGGAGGGAGGCAGACAGGCAGGCAGGGAGACAGGCAGGGAGGCAAGAAAGAAGGAAATATGGAGAGAGCCAAGGAACAAGGCAGAGAAAGGGACATCACCTGCCCAAGCCAGTGCCCTCTTCTGGGTTGCTCCATTTCCCTAGCAAAGCAGAGAGAGATTATGCCTGTAATATAAGGGGGTCCAAAGTGCCAACAGTAAGAAACAAGTATGCTCCCATTAAAGGAAGGATGCTGGTGGCAAATTTCCGACAAGTGAGCTCCCCAACCCCAACACAGGTGCGCACACACACACACACACACACTGGACTGTCTCCTTTCCTAGGGGAATATGTGCTTAAGATGCTGGGTGTACCCGCAAAGCACAGTCCTGGGAAGCGCCTCCAACATGGATGGTCCCGTCTTACAAATGTCAGGTTTTGTGCCAGCTGGATGGGAGCCTGGACTTGTGTGTAGGAGGTGGGGGCAAAGGAGGAATCCCTTTCATTGTGTATTCTCTTCTCATCACCTAGAAGAGGATTTATCATATTAGCACTCAGCAGAAACAAACGAGAAGACACTCCACATGGCCAGCAGCGCCTCCCACCCCCATTAGTGGCCCGTGGGTGGCACTTTTCATGGGAATCCCACCCAGCCCAGCCTCCTTGCACTGCGAGGGCCCAGGACACTGGTCTCTCCAGCTGACTGCGCAGGGCTTTAAAGACAAGAATGAGGCAGGGGAGGAGAGGGTCTCAGTATAACACGTTCTATTCTAGTCTCCAGGGTTCAGTTCCTCAATTATACAAAGGAAAAAATGTTAGGTTTTTATTAGGTAAATATTTATTAAGCACCTACCATATGCTTTGTGCTGTTGGTGATTTCTATAAACAGGTTTTCCCATCCACAGCAACTCACCCCACCGTATGAGAGGGTCCCCAGAGGAGCAACCGCATGAATTAAATATTTCACACCATGGGTCAATGGAAATGCCAGCTCAGCCCTCAAGAGGCTGCATGATCCCACTCTGGAGTGCCACGGAGCTGGGTTCCAATTTCAGCTCTGCTCCTCTCTCAGGCTGCAGGGTGTGGGTCAGGTTTCTTAGCCTCTTGAATTTCAATTTCCCCATCTATATAGTAGGGAGAATAGCAGCGCCTTCTCAGTGAGTTGTTATGAGTATTGAATGGAAGAATCCAGGTAAAGCTCTTAGTCAGCACATCGCCCGGCACATGATGTCCTTTCATTGGCCTTTGCTACTATTAATGAAGGCAGAAACATGGTTATATAAACCTGTACCCACTTTCTCTGAGTCTCCATCCTCTGATGCATACCATGAGGTACCCCCTCCAACCCTTTTAGTTCGAAGCCATGCTATTCTTGTCTTTGCTCCCCTGTCTCAACCCAGGGATGGTGATATTCTCGTTTACTCACCTGTTTTCTGTTCAGTGCTGTCTCTCCCTCCTGTGATGGAAGGATTGTTTTGTCCTTTTCCCCTTTCCAGAACCTGTTCTCATTTCCCTTGCTCCAAGGCCAGCTATAGCCTCTTGTCTCAAAAATGCATATCTTAACAACAATGAAAATACTCACAGACTCATAAGCAAAACATCTTGGAGAGGGCATCTTAGAGAAATGAGGTGCTTTCCAATAAAAGGAATGAGGATATTTAGTGTATTTTTGTGGGTTTTCCATATAATCAACAAATACAAGTGTTTGTTAAGCATCTATTACACACACACACACACACACACACACACACACACACAAATATTAATTGCCATAAATTAAAAAGGGAGAAGATATAAATTCTCAACTCTAGATGAAAAAGATTCCCAAAGATAAAGGCTCTTGAATATGAATTCACAATCCAAAATTTCAAAACCCATGAAGAAATGGTCACATTATCAGCAAATGTCAATAAACAGAAAAAAGCAAAATCAGATAAGACTGCCAAGAACTTGAAGTAAATGAATAATATGATAGAGACCACAAAACTAGTAAGTGTAAATTTATTAGACAAAAAGGAAGGAATATGAAATTTAAAAATGTAAAAAATACAACAGAATAAAAAAAACAGATTTGGAAAAGAACCAAAGAGAACTTGTGAAAAATTTTTATATGGCCACAGAAATTTTAAAACTCAGCAAGTAGGATAAATAGCAGATCATACTCACTTGGACTATAACAATTAGGCAAATAAAAATAGATCTGAGAAATATAATCAGAATGTAGTATATAGAGATAAAATGATAGAAATACGAGCACATGCATGGCTCTTATTTCTATCAGAGAATAGAATAAAAATAGGGCTGGGCACAGTGGCTCACATCTGTAATGCCAGCACTTTGGGAGGCTGAGGCAGGCAGATCACTTGAGGTCAGTCTGGCCAACATGGTGAAACCCTGTCTCTACTAGAAGTACAAAAATTAGCCAGGTATGGTGGCGGGCACCTGTAATCCCAGCTACTCAGGAGGCTGAGGTAGGAGAATTGCTTGAACCTGGGAGGCAGAGGTTGCAGTGAGCTGAGATTACACCCACTGAACTCCAGTGTGGGTGACAGAGCAAGATTCCATCTCAAAAAAAAAAAAAAGGAAAATAGAATGAGAAAATCCACTGTACACCTAAAGAAAGCTCCAGATGAAGACGATAAAGAATGGGGAGAAGCAATAATCAAAGAGATAACAGCAGAGAAGTAAAAAACAAGAATTCATAGATTCAGGATGCCACAAGTTCTAAGCAAAATTTTAAAAGCCCACTTTTACGTGCCTTACAGAGAAATCGTAATTCACCAGACTCAAATAATAAAATATTTAAAGTAACAAGAGAGAAAAAAGAAACTACCTACAGAGGAATGACAAGTAGACAGCTGACTTCTCAATAGAAACAACTGAAACAAGCAACAATGGAACAAACAAGATCTTCACAGGAATAAGTGAAAATTACTGTCAACCTAGAATTCTAAGCTGAACACAAAAATATTTTAGACAAATAAAAACTAACAGAGAGCCTGTCACCAACAGACTCTCCCTGAAAGAATTTCTAAAGGATAAACTTCAGGAGAAAAGAAACTGAACCCAGAAGAGAGTAATAAAGAAGCATTAAAGAGCAAAGATGTTGATTACCATATAGATAATACTAAACAAGCATTGATTTCTAAAACAGCAAAAATATTAGTAATTTTGTTCAGTACCAAAATAGGATGGAGCTAAAATATTAGACAGAAATAACATGCTAGACAGGTACTATTACATCAGGGTTAAAGCATACCAAGATTCCTAGATTGTTTGCAAGGCAATAGAGGTATGAGTTAACTTGATATTGTTAAGTCAAGTAAACATTAAAATTTTAGGGGTAACCACTGAAAGAATACAAAGGAAATATATAGCTTCCAAACCAGGGAGGGATGGAAAGGGAAATAAAGACAGAAAAGAAGAGTCAGCCAGGCGTGCTGGCTCACGCCTGTAATCCCAGCACTTTGGGATGCCAAGGCAGGTGGATCACCTGAGGTCAGGAGTTTGAGACCAGCCTGGCCATCATGGAGAAACCCCGTCTCTACTGAAAAAACAGAAGTAGCCAGGTGTGGTGGTGGCGACCTGTAATCCCAGCTACTCGGGAGGCTGAGGTAGGAGAATCACTTGAACCTGGGAGGCAGAGGTTGCAGTGAGCTGAGATCACACCATTACACTCCAGCCTGGGCAACAAGAATGAAACTCCGTTTAAAAAAAAAAAAAAAAAAAAAAAAAAACCACGAAGGACTGCACCTCCAAAATAAGGGACTGACAAAAACAATCAGTTCCACAAGAGTAAATTGTATCATCCTCAGTGTATCAATGAGGTCTCAGACTCAGAGGCCAAGGGACTTGTCGAAAGCCCCAGGCACCTACACCACAGAGCTGATGGGAAACCAGGCTTTTTCCTCTAAAAGGCTGAACTTTTTCTTCAAGCAATGAACGTAGAACTTCACATAGAGTTAAGTTCTCAAGATATGTGCTAATTCATTGTTTTAAAGGACCTATAGAACATAAAGACAATTGATCCCTTTCTTTATCATCATTAAAAGATTTGGAACAAGGAACTTGTTTCTTGAGCCAACAACTCTACAGCATATGGGCCCTCCCAAGGACCCTCCACAGACACCAATGAACTTGGCATCATAGATCCTCCTGCTTAGAACTCCTTTGCATTGATAATTTGTACTGTGCAGTTCAGCCCTGAATCCATCTTTCTTTCATAGCTTGTCCAGGTCTAGCACCTCCTTGTCTCCTCCACAACACCCAAATGAGCCACCAGTAGATGTTTAAATGATTGGTTCCAATACTGTCTAACTCATGAACCCATTTGGAAAACTGATGAAACCTATGGGCTCCCACCCCCAGGAAAAAATGGAATCAATGTCTTTTTGCACATATAGACACACTTGCAGCAAATTTGCAGGCCCCTGAAATGTATCCAGAAATCCCTGGGAGTTAAGAACTGCCTCAGCAAGAAGGGAGTAGAACTTAGTACCCCCAAGAAATAGCACTGGGAGGCTATTTAATCAACTCAGAAAGATTGGGGCCAATCCATGTGTGACTATCTTAAATGGCCAAGAAGGGCTAACCCATAAAAGAGAGCACATTTCCTAGTTAGCTGTTGACTACATGGATCCCATTCAGTTCCAATTGTAAAATACCAGCAGAGTGCCACTATGTTTCAGGTACCCTGCTGGATACAAACTAGAGTAAGATCCTGTCCTGGATCCCTGGGAGCTCAAGACAGATGCACAAGCAACAACTTCACTTCAACGTGGTGAGTGCTAAGGTAGAGCTATGCTAAAATCCTACGGGAACACTGGCAGGAAGTGGAAAGTAAGGGAAGGTTCAGGAGAGGAAGCTCTTGGATAGCAGACTTCAGAGAGAGCAGGTTGTAAACGGTTTCTTATCGGACTTTAAAGGTTGTCTGGCTCTTAGTTGATTATCTCCTAGATCTAGGAAGGAAGGAAGGAAAACAAAGGGGAAAAAGGATTCTTATAGAATGTGGCTTTTTCCCACAAGAGAATTTGCAGGACAATTTCAAGGTATGGCAAGGAAATATATTTTGGAGTAAAACATTTTGATTTTCTTCCTTGTTATGCCAGAGTCAGATTGGAAAGTAAGTCACAATATACAGGGTTCAATAAAACCCATCTGATGAGAATTTATGGTTTGTAGGGCATGACTCCCCAAACCCCTTAGATAGGAATCCACACAGTCACAGGGGCCAGCATCTTGCTGCAGGGTTTGCAGAGGGTTATCACAGGAAAGAGAAACCACCCACAGCAGAGGGGCAGCAGGAGCAACTACCACCAGATAAAAAATCAGAGCTTAGTCCCCATCCCCAATGTGATAGTTTTAGAAGGTAGGTAGGGTCTTTGGGAGGCGAATGGGATTAGTGCCCTTATAAAAGAGTCCTGAGAGAGACTCCTTGCCCCTTCTACCACGTGAGGACATAGCAGGAAGGAACATGGATGAGCCAGGAAGCAGGCTCTCACCACACGCTGAATCGGCTAACACCTTGGCCTTGGACTTTCCCAGCCTCCATATCTGTGAGACAGAAAAATAACCTCTGTGGTTTATAAGTCACCTAGTCTGGTATTTTGTTAAATCAGCCCAAGCAAACAAAGACATGGCCCCAACTGAAAGTAACCTTGATTCATGTCAGAGATGACTTGTGTGAACCCCAAACATTTGAGACAGGTCTCAGTTAATTTAGAAAGTTTATTTTGCCAAGGTTGAGAAGTGCGCCCCCAACATAGCCTCAGGAAGGGGCATGCGTTCTCAACCTTGCGCCCAAGGTGGTTGGAGCACAGCTTGGTTTTATACATTTTAGGGAGACATGAGACATCAATGAATATATGTGAGAAGTATGTTGATTCTGCCCAGAGAGGTGGGGACAACTTGAAGCAGGGAGGGGGCTTCCCAGTCACAGGTAGATAAGAGACAAATGGTTGCATTCTTCTGAGTTTCTGATAAGCCTTTCTAAAGGAGGCAATCAGAATATGTATCTATCTCAGTGAGGGATGACTCTGAATAGAAGGGGAGGCAGACTGGACCTGAGCAGTTCCCAGATTGAATTTTCCCTTTACCTTAGTGATTTTCACAATTGCATACCCATCTTCGGGAGCAGCAGGTAATCCAGGTTATTCACGGGATTTGGTTTGCCTGGTTAGCCCACAGTGGGACACAGGAAAGAGAATCCAGAGCTGTTACCAAGTGCTACCTGAAATCACACACAGTCACCAAGGACTGGCAAATTCTCTCTGCAAAGCCCCAGATGTAACTGTGTCTCTGCAGTGACTTCCTGACGCTAGGAACATCAGAACAAGTTCCTTAAGAGAACTTTCAGGAAACAGCCTGGGAACTTTGTAAGCAGGGTCAAGAATCCACACAGTCACAGGCACAGCATCTTGCTGAGAGGTTTGCAGAGGGTTACCACAGGAAAGAGAAACCACCTACCTCAGAGGGGCAACAGGAGCAGCCACCACCAAGTGGGTCACTAGCTGTGAGAGCCTCTGAGTCCTGCTGACAGTGGTTGGCTAGAGCAGCAACCGAGACCTGCACAGGAGCCAGGGCTTCCAATGCTTATGATGAAAACTCCCACTGAGACGGTCAGACAGAGGGTCTAGTTACAGGAACTTACTTAGAGTTCTCTCTCCCCATCCTGGCATGTGTTACTGTAATATTGTGATTTTTTTTTTCTTTTTTTGAGGCAGAGTCTTGCTCTGTTGCCTAGGCTGGAGTGCAGTGGTGTAATCTCGCTGCAACCTCTGCCTCCGAGGTTCAAGTGATTCTCGTGGCCTCAGCCTCCCAGTAGCTGGGACTACAGGCATGCGCCACCACACCCACTAATTTTTTGTATTTTCAGCACGGATGGGGTTTTTGCCATGTTGGGCAGGCTGGCAAAACCTGGCCTCAAGTGACCTGCCCACCTTGGCCCTCCAAAGTGCTGAGATACAAGCATGAGCCACCACACTCAGTAGATATTATGATTTTTAATAAGAAA
This sequence comes from Cacajao melanocephalus, assembly GCA_963573385.1. Classification (NCBI taxonomy): domain Eukaryota; kingdom Metazoa; phylum Chordata; class Mammalia; order Primates; family Pitheciidae; genus Cacajao; species Cacajao melanocephalus. The sequence continues at coordinate 30,346 of CAUYLG010041522.1, read as the reverse complement.
TATATATTTGGTCTTCATCCAAGCACAAGTGCTAGAAAACGAGGACGTTTCCTAGCACACACCTCCTAAAACCCTTAAACTAGCTTAAGTGATTTGTCCTTTTGTATGCTAATGGTTGACTGTTGGCCGGGGGTCCCTGGATAGCCTCAGGATGGGGGTCTGATTGCCAGTGGAACCAACCTTCTGATTGGAGGATTGGGATATTCAACTCTACTCCCTGACTTCCAGAGAAGGGGAGGGACTGAAGGTTGAGGTGATCACCAATGGCCAATGATATAATCAATTATGCCTACATAAACAAGACTCTATAAAAATCCAAAAGGCTGGGAATCAGGAAGCTTCTGGATTGCTAAGACATGGAGGAACTGGGAGAGTGGCATGCCCCTAGAGGGAAGCTCTGCTCCCCTTCCTTTATACCTTGCCCTATCTGTCTCTTCAAGCTGTACCTGAGTTGCATCCTTTTATAATGAATGGATAAAAGTAAGTCAAGTATTTCCCTGAGGTCTGGGAGCAATCCTACCTCATAATCAACCAAGAGGAGCGGGTCATGGAAACCTCCAATTTATAGCCACCTGGTCAGAAGCAAAGGTCACAGCCTGAGATTTGTGATTGGCATCCGAATGGGGGCAGTCTTGCAGTCTTGTGGGACTGAACCTTTAATCTGTGAGATCTGACTAACTCCAGGTAGATAGTGTCAGGATTGAATTGAATTAGACGCCACCCAACTGGTATCAAAGATCTGGTCCGCACAAGAAAAAATAACCCACACACATTTTGTTGACCAGAGTTGAAGTATTCTGTGTTGAGTGTAAAGGTAGAAGGAAAAACTGTTCTTTTTTTCCTATGATGCGGTCATCCTTAATAACTTTGTAGAAAGCATCATTGATTTTCAACATACCCATCACTGAAAGGAAAAGCCAGCTCCCCACCAGCAAACCTCACCAGGAAAAGGTCTAGACACCCCTTAATAGGGAACTTAATTCATTGTAACTAGTACTCAGATCCTGGGGGCAGGATATGGCCTGGGGGAGGATGATATACAGGTATACCTTAGCTGCTGGTCACAACAAAAACAAACCCTGAATATTACACCCAAACATGCTAAGCTGGCTGTGGGAAATCGGCTGAGATAAGGCAAATAGAACACAATAAGGCCATTTATCCTGAAACAAACTGGTCCTTCAGTTTCCGAGAGGCACCCATAACTCAGCCCTCCAGGAAGAACTTGCACGTCAGTTGCCTGGTTCTCTGGACACAGAGTACCATTAACTTTAAAAATATATCAACAGCTGTGTGAGAGACAAGTCATCAAGCATGGTGCTGGGAAAAGGGCGGTTTGGGCTCCATTTAAGGAAAAGCGCTGGGCGCTTGCAGGCCACAGACTTCGCCATTGGAATCTTTTGAAAAAGTTTCTCCTTCCGTCTGGTGATCCCATCAGCAGCAGGCCTGTGCCCTAGGACAGGTAGCCTGGAATTTAAATCCCCCAGATGCCAACCCTTCTGCTTCTCAACTTGCTCTCAACTCAGGGTCCCTCCACTAAAGTCAAAGGAGGATGAAGTCTATGCCTCTACTTCTGGACCCAACTTTTATAAATATCCTGCGATCCAATTATTTTTATGACCAATTTTTCTTTTGACTGTTAGGCCTCCTCTGGGACCACGTAATTACCCCAGCCCTATTTGCAAGTTTAAGTGCGTGGCTCTGCGGTCGTCTGAACACAGGAAAAGGCTTTGCTGTGCATCTGTACGCATATTGCCTTCATAGCCAAGCTATTCCTAAATCGTTCACCAGTTTAAAGACGTGTCCCATAAAAACCTTCTTCTGGGCTCCATCCAAGGTGGTGGAGCCAGCATGGCCCTGGATTGGATATTTCAGGGAGGCTGCAAGCAACCGCAAGGAAGCATTATGCCTAATCATGGCACTTGTCCGGATATCGTAGGAAAATTATGACCAAAAATACCTCCTGAAGACAGAATGAGCACATGGCCTGCGGCAGACTGGCGGTGTCAAGGTGTTCAGCTTTTTCCAAGAATGGCACAGAGAAGAAGACCACAGAAGAGCTCAGCTTCTTGGAATATGGGTGTGTTGTGCTAGGGAAAGCGCTGGCAGCATAGGAAATAAAGCAAGCTCGCCACGTAAGCCATCTAGCACAAGGGAATGTATGGCAGAGAGTCAACAGCCACGTCTTGGCAGCGAAGGATCTAGGTTCAAATGGCAGCTCTGCAACCTTCTAGAAATATGACCTTGAACAACTTAGTTACCTACTCTGATTGCCAGATTCCTCATCTCTAGTACTGAAAATCATTGTGTCCATAGGTTGTGTAAGGATCAAAGAAGGTAACAGACATAAAGTATTTAGCATTGCACCTGGCAATTAGTAAATATTTCCGAAATGAGAGTATTGAGAGTATTGTTACTCTCAATGGTCATTATTATTAATAAGAGGATTATTATTTTCTCATTATTCACTCCTTACAGCTGCACAGTGTTTTAGAATTTGCAACCGGCTGCTCTATTCATCCCTTTTTTGTCTGAGAAAAATCTGACTAGGTAATGTATTCATTCATACAATTAAAAAATAAAAACGATATACAAGTATATGATGAAAGCCTAGCTCCCACCCTCCCTCTATCTACTTTCTCCCCTCCTCCACAGCTTCCCTTGAAGGTAACTAATATCCTTAGCTCCTATGTATGCACCAGTGTTTCTTTCTACAAATACATGTATTCAGCTTTCCCCCTATTTTTTACACAAAGGTAGCATGCTATTTACACTATTCTGCTATTTGCTATTTTTACTTTATATTAATAAATCTTACTATGGAGAGATTCTACTTGAGACCTTTCCATATTAGTATATAGGAAGCTTGCTGGATCTCTTTCTCTTTCTCATACACACACACACACACACACACACACACACACAGAGTCACATTGTATTCCTTTGCATAGCTCTCTCACAGTTTATTTAACCAGCTCCCTCTGGATGGACACCTGGGCTGTTTCCAATTCCAATCTTGTATTGCTCCTGACGCTGCCACAGTGAGGCCCCTTGTTCAGCGTCATCTTGTACAAGTACAGGCACATCCTTAGAATGAATCCCCAGCAGTGAGATCATTGGTCAAAGGGCACAAGCATCTGTGATTGTGGCTGGTTACTGCTGACGGCTCCCCATTGGGATTGTGCCATTTTGCATCTCCCCAGTGTACAAGAGGGAGCAATCCTTTTAACTCTTCCTTGTTTCTTCTGCTGGCTGCCCCCGTGTCTCCAAATGTTATGCTTAGCCAGTTTCTTCTTTTTTTTTTTAATCCATCTTAACTATATTTAAGCAAACAATTCAATGGCAGTAAGTGCATAATGTTGTGTAAGCGTCACCAGAACATTCATCCCAAACTGAAACTCTGCACCCATTAACAATAGCACCCCCCAACATTCCCTAATGCATTCTTGTTTATGCTGGCACTTGCCCACATAGCATAGTTGGAGGGGAATCAAGCTTCCTGACAAATCTCCCCAAACACTCACATTTGCTCTCTGAACCATAGTACTCGTTTAATAATAGGGGAACAAAGGCTTTTATTGTATGATGAGACATTAGCCTTGTAGAAAAAATTCTCCTGGAAGAAACCAAAGTCTTTAAATTTCACATAAACTTGTGAATGCCTCCTTTCTATATGCAGCTCTCTGTGTGGGTCGGGTAGAGGATGCTGGAAAGGGCAGTGGTGATGGTATATCTCATGGTGTGTGGGGTCAGGGAACTCAGAAAAAGAATGCTATATTTTATCTACTTCTTAGTCTAAGGACTAAATTGCCTAGTTCTCAGATAAAGGAGAGTGAAATTGGCTTTGCCCCCAGCAAGTGCTTGGTTTTCTAAGACCTGCAGTTCTGTGGATACCTCCCTAATGCCATGGCCCTCTCCCCAGATTTCCCAGCCATGTCAAGATTCCTCTTCCCAAGCTCCAAGCCCCCTGAGGACCACATGCTAGGGGCATTGAGGGATGGGGAAGATGAGCCTGAGAGAGTAAAGGAGGTGACAGTAAGTAGAAGGGATGCTGCACATAAAGTGACAAGCTATGTGCACAAGATGATGCATGTGAAGTGCTTAGCAGGGGGCCTGAATCCAGTGACTGTTCACTGAATGGTGATGATGATGCAGATGACTGAAGACAATGATAATGATGATAAATTCCTCAAGAATCAGCTGCCTGAGTGATGGCTTAGCTTCTAAATATTGGAGCAGCTGACCTCCTTATACTGATCTGAAATCCAATCCCTCCAACTTCCAATGGGTCTTAATTCTGTATTGCACTTCCAAATGCACACATGTCAGTGGATTAAAGATAGCAATGGTTCCTCCTGGTGTCTCCTCTTCTTTAATCTGAATATCTCATCATTCTTCAAGCATCCTTCAGAAAACTTGGTTTCCAGACCCTCATGGAGCATTTTGATGGACTGAAGCAAGGGAATCATGGGGAGAAGAGCTCCATCCCATGAAAGTGAGATAGGCCACAGATGAGGGGCAGGTAGAATTTGAGACCCAGGGACCGAGGAAACAGGATGAGAAAGGAGTGACTCCTTGGGTCAGAGGACCAAATAAGTGATTCTTCAGGTCTTAGTTCAGAGCAATGATCGTGAGAGTACCAATACTGAACTATCAGCCAGGTTAGCCCTGGGCCAAGGAATGTCAGGACTTGATAGTGCTCTATGAGTGAGTCCCTGGGAATTCTGCTATTTAATTACTAAATCTCTGAGGTTCACCTCCATATGAGCCCATCTAAGTACAGCATTAAGTAGGTTTCATAACACCCTCCCAAAGTCACTCTCTCCATCTTTAGGTGGAAAGTTAATTTATGCTATGAAGACCTTGCCCTCCACATTCCAGGTGCCAACTCCCACCCTTGAACAGAAATGGTCTCCCTCATTTCCCAGTGATAACTTGGTGGCATTGAAGGACAGAGTAGAGGGGCAATGTATGGTAGAACAGGCAGGGGATACCGAGTGGTTTTGCTTCCCTCCCTGGAAATCTCTGTGAACTCCAAAGACTGTAAAGGAGCAGTGGCATTATCATCGAGGTCTACTAATTGATAGTGGTTAATAGTGATAATCTGATTAATCTATCAAACTAGTTAATAGGTTGGCAGATCCCTGGCATTGACTCCAATTAAATTGTATGCATTTGCACATTTTTTTAGTCCTGTGTGATTTTTTCATCTCAAATTATCCAAGTATTTGTTCACTGCTGCAACACAATGGCTTATTTTCCTAAACATTCATTCATCATTTTCCATTGAGAAAATCTCCATCCGTCATCCTTCCTCTTTACGTCACTCTTTTACTTCAAAAAAACCTCTCCAGTGCAAATACCACATAAATGCCCTCTTTTATTTATTTATTACACTTTAAGTTCTTGGATACATGTGCAGAACATGTAGGTTTGTTACATAGGTATACACCATGTAAGAAACTGTGCCATGGTGGTTTGCTGCACCCATCAACCCATCATCTGAATTAGGTATTTCTCCTAATCTATCCCTCCTCTAACCCCCCACCCCCAACAAGCCCCGGTGTGTGATGTTCCCCTCTCTGTGTTCATTGTTCAACTCCCACTTACATGTGAGAACATACATCAACACCCCTTTTTCTGTTAAGCCCAGCAGCATTCCAAGAAGGAAGGTAGATGTAACCTAATCTTTCATACAGAGAATAAAGCACTGAGAAAGTTCATGCCCAACTGGTATCCTCTCTTAAGGAAGCCACCGCCACAGTGAGCAGGACAGCAATCATTGGCTCCCTACTTCTCCCAGCTCACTGGACACAGGGTCACATAGCCAACTACAAGATGCCTGGTTGGTATAAAGAGTTCCCAATTATATCACCAGGCCTGGTTATTTCTGCATGCTAGGACAGATTCAGGTGGCCCATAATGGGGAGCCTGGGGGCTACCTTCATTCTTGGATTCACCTTCACAGTGCATGGATGTGAAGTTCAAGTTCAGCCTCTGTTCCTGCCATGGTCCCAGTGCAAGGACATGTGCAGCAGCACGTAACCACTGCATTGCTACCTCCCAGGTTGTGGCTACAAGTTCTTCCCCACAAAGTCCATCTTCACTGATGCGCTCCAATTTCCCTCCCCACTCACCGTCTCTTTTCTTTTTTGGATGATAGTGACTGCCTGAGTTAGCTCTTATGAGTCAATTCCACCTACTTTTGGTCAAACTCCACTCCTGACTTGGTCCTCTTCCAAGACAAATGCAGAAGCCACAGGGGGCTGGAGAGTTGCCCTGGCAGAGAGTTGCCCAACAGAACTTCAGTTAATTTCCCAGGTTGCCATCAGGACCTCCAACATGGGAGTGGAGCTCAGCATCCAAGCCTGGCAGGGAACTTGGCTGGCATTTGGGGAAGACATTTAGGATGTTGGGGCCTCCTCACTCATGCCTTTCAATATGAGCACCAGTTCCCGACTCCAGTGCTCTCCCAAACACAATGGGGCCAAATACTTGAATTCCACGTATTTTCTAAATTAAAAAGTCAGAATGAAGGAGAGGTGGAGAAAGGCAGTGACACCAACAAAGACACAGAAGAAGAGAGAAAGCTGAGAGACGCAGACCTCAGGGACAGAGGGAGCCTCGTTCCAAGTTGCCCGGCCCATTTCTCACACTCAGACACTTAACTGTCCTCACCCCTCATCTTCAAACTCATGCACCTCTTGTGCCCTGGCACCTCCAGTGGTTCTAGAATTTTTTTGTAAGAAGTTGACCATCTAGTTGGAAGAGAGGCTAAGGAATTAGCTTTGAGGCTGCCTTTGCATACTGGGCACGGTTTTGGTTTCAACTAAATGCTTACTTGGTGCGGCTAATGGGAACTGTCGGGGGTTCCCACTGCCCGGCACAATTTTTGTTCCATCAATCCTGCCACGTGGTCCTGTCATTCTCCTGATCCTCAACTCATCATGTCCAGGCTCATCTGCCTACTTGTGCTCATTTCACTTCCTTCCCTTTACCCAGACTCTGCACAGACCTTCCCAGGCTCCATGTCTCAATGAGACTCAATTAAACACCATATTGCTCACTTATGTGGCAGCTGGGTATGGTGTCTGGCGGGATGCCAGGGACTGCCTACAAACCTTGCATCTGTACAGGACTTTGCGGTCTGCAATGTGCTTTTGCATCCAGCATCTTACCCAACTCTCACAACAACCTTATATGGTGGCCAGGAGAGTAAGGGTCATTGTTTCATCTTAAAGATGAGGAGAGACCAGAATGGCAGCAGGCACACCAACTTTAGGCACACCGACCCACATGGAAACCCCACCTCTGATGTCTATTGCTTTGTGTGAGCTGGGACAGTTCTGAGTCTCAGTTTTCTCATCTCTAAAATGGGCCCATAGTTACCTACCTTGCAAAATGTTGTTAGATCTAGAGACAATGTATTTAAGGAGCCTCACGATGTACATGGAATAGGGTATAAGCTCCTAATTGGTAGCAATGATGATGATGATGATGGTGATGGTAATAGTGGTGGAGGTGGTGATGATAGCGACTGTACTAACCAAGGTGTTAGTAGTGGTTTTATTGTTTACCTATACTTTGTATTTTTTCTATACTTAATCATGATTTATTTTTTTTAAAAATGGTTCAAGTCTTTTTTTTTCTTTGAGACAGAGTCTCACTCCATCACCCAGGCTGGAGGGCAGTGGCATGATCTTGGCTCACTGGAACCTCCATCTCCCAGGTTCAAGTGATACTCATGCCTCAGCCATCCAAGTAGCTGGGATTACAGGTGTGTACCACCACACCCCGCTAATTTTTTTATATTTTTACTGGAGGTGGGGTTTCACCATGTTGGCCAGGCTGGTCTCTAACTCCTGACCTCAAGTGATCTACTTGCTTCGGCCTCCCAAAGTGTTGGACTTACATGTGTGAGCCACCGCGCCCAGCCAGTCTTTCAAGTTTTCCTGATAAGCACTTTATTCTTCTGCTCCAAAGCAACATGCTAGTTCTGCAGAAACTCCACTAAGCAGCTGGCTTCCCTGGGCAGGTGCTGTCTGAATGCCTGGCCAAAGCCTCATTCCCCATGCTCCGTCTCACTCACCACATATTCAAGTCCAGGTAATTGTGCCCAGCAGCTACCAGTTCCCATGTAATTGCCCCCAAATTGCTCTGGGTGCCCTTTCCAGGCAAGAGTTCTTCACAATCAGTCCTTTCATCAAGATGTTGAAAGACAAAGTGATTATTTTGGGGAACCGCTTGTCAGCAAGAAGATGCAGCTCTAATAGGGCATAATAGGGGCCTCGTGTTAATTACAATCTGGAAGATGCTATCACATCATTTCTTCATCCACAGCTCATTCAGCATGCCAGCCTCAGCTCCCTGACATGACTGGGTTTGTTACAATGCGTGAAGAAAAAAAGCATCTCAAATGAGGACAATTTAAGGACTCTGTGGATGCACCCATATAAAGGTGGTCACCAAACATCTTAATAAGCTTAATCTTGCCTTGGATTCAAGGTAACATATGTATGAGAGCAAGCATATCCATGCATACAACACACACTCACACACACACACACATGCAGCACCCAGAACATCTTGCCGCCAGGCACGGTGGCTCACACCTGTAATTCTGGCCCTTTGGGAGGCTAAGATGGGCGGATCACCGGAGGTCAGGAGTTCAAGACCAGCCTGACCAACATAGAGAAACCCCATCTCTACTAAAAATACAAAATTAGCCTGGCGTGGTGACGCTTGCTGCTCAGGAGGATGAGGCAGGAGAATTGATTGAACCCAGGAGACGGAGGTTGCGGTCAGCTGAGATTGTGCCATTGCACTCCGGCCCAGTCAACAAGAGTGAAACTCCATCTCAAAAAAAAGAAAAAAAGAAAAAAAGAACATCTTGCAAACAAACATTCAGATGCTTCCTGATTACATTTCTTCTACTTCACTTTCTTCAGCTTTTTTTAAGCAATGAGTAGTTATTTTTTGAAATAGGGAACCAAAATCCTCAATTAAGTATTCAGTATTTCTTGAGGGCTTACATATGGCCAAGTCTGGCATGGGTACTCCAGGGGATAACAGAGAAAAACACATGTCCTCATGGAGTTTATAATCTCATTAGGGAGAAAGAATCAGTGCCCATAAAACAAAGCACCAAAGAAACAACATACCTGATGCAGTGGCTCATACCTGGGAGGCCGAGGCAGGCTAATGACTTGAGGTCAAGAGTTCAAGACCAGCCTGGCCAACATGGTGAAACCCCATCTCTACTAAAAATACAAACATAAGCTGGGTGTGGTGGCACACCTGTAATCCCAGCTACTCGGGAGGCTGCGGCACGAGAATTGCTTGAACCCAGAAGATGGAAGTTGCCGTGAGCTAAGATCGTGCCGCTGTACTTCAGTCTGGTGACAGAGCAAGACTCTGCCTCAAAAAAAAAAAGGAAGAAAGAAAAGAAAAGAAAGAATGACAGCAGGGGAAAAGGAGGGTATTGTCATTTTTTAAATGCCTCTGGCACTCTGAGAGAAAGGTCTAGGCATAAGAGATCAAAGCTTAGCTGGGATGAGTCAGATTGCACAGGCATGGAACAAACATACAGAATAGTGTTTCTCGAGAAAAGAGAAAGTGAAGGGATAGAAGGAGGGAGACAGTGAGAGAGAGAGAAAAAGAGAAAATGAAGGGGGGGGAGAGAGGGAGGGAGAAAATGAGGGAGGGAGATGGGGAGGAGAGGACAGGAGACAGAATGGCGGAGGGGAGAAAGAGAGATAGAGAGAGACAGACAGTAGGAGACAGGAGAGAGAGAATGAGGGCCTGAGGGAATGGGAGAGGGAGGGAGGCACAGCACAGCAACACGTGAAGGGGAGGAGGGACATTGCAAGGCAATGGAGACCACGAGAGTGATCTTGAATAGCAGACAGAAGGCTGGGGGGAGCAAACGGAGCACTAGTTCACGTTCTTAGGCAGAGCACAGGGTGGTAACAGAAGTGAGCTAAGTATTTGTGAAGGTCACTGGGGGCACCATATTCAGATCTTTGGAACCCTGTTCTTTTGGAGGAACTTTGTGGAGCTAGCTGAGCTCACCAAGCCTCTCAGGTTGTCAATTTCTCTTAGAAGTAAAAGAAGAGTGTTGACTGGGGAAGTGAGAAGCAGGGTGTGTGTGTGTGTGTGTGTGTGTGTGTGTGTGTGGCCAAGTGTGCTACATGCTGCCTTGATGAGACCACCTGATAGGTCCCTGTTGTGCCAACCTGGCGCTCTTGTTCTTTGGGGGCAGATGAAAGTGCTGGGATGAAAACAACTGGGATTAGGGGGTTAATGATGTGCTTGGCCTCAGGAAAGTTTGAGGGGACCTGGCTTCCTCAACCTTGTTAGGTAATTTATAACCCCATCTTCCAACTCGGCAGGCCCTCCTTCCATGTCAGTATTATTCCTGACTAAGAATTGTTCTTGCTTGCTGAGGGTATACCTATTTGTGGATCGCTTGTCACCTCCAGTTGACGGGAACTCAAATTCCTAAAGGGCAGTGGCCTCAGATTTAGTCCATTTTTGGCCATCCTAAGTATGAGCTGTTCATTTTTCCCTACCACCCAAGCCAAGTCGTTTTAGGGTGTAGCCGCAGGAGGCCAGTGCTAGGTCAGCTTTGAGCCACAGCAGGAGGTTTATAGGGATTAAGGCAAGGCAAGGGACACCAGATTTGGTTTCAAAGTGATAGTCACCAGGATACTGGATTGCGTTTTAAGGAGCTCCTAATGGAGATGTGGGTGGGTGGGGCCAGCCGCTGAAGATTTTCCATTCTGATAGTGAAATCTAGTCGCCCCGTGCAGGCTGTCCGTCATATGGGGCTGCTGCTCTACTTTGCTTGTTTAGAGGGGAGTCAATGACTCTGGAAGGCCTTGTATCAGGGCCAGGGACGGGAAAAGCCACCACCAGGCCTCCCTCTGTGTCCGTCTAACCTGTGGACCACCAGTGTGGGCTCAGGAGTAAATACAGACAATGAGGGGTGCCGAGAGATCCTCCTACCAGAATGTCCCCATTCATGACTCCTCTGCAGACAGCCAGGAAGGTACTGGGTCTCTGAAAACCCCTTACATAGCATCAATAATCACAGAGGCACAGGAGGGGGAACCTGACATGGTGTGGGGGGAGAATAGGAGAAGGGATGAGGGGCAAAGAGTGGACCTATAGCTGAATACAAAGCCTCATAGGATCAGACTACAGTCTGGGCTCTGGGAGGGGGTAAAACGGTAGCTAAATGTTACTGACATCACTATTTCGCCAAGGTCAGCCTTCAGGGGAACATGGCCTTCAGTGTTGCTGACTCAGAAGTTATCCTTTAATGCAAAGCCTATGCTTAATCCCTCTCATCTCCCCTTACTACTGCCAGGCCAAACTGTTTATCCATCCCTCTTGGAGCCTGCAGTCTCCGGCCTCCCTGCCTTTCCCAGGGGCCAGTCACAGCACCTCCTCTAAGTCACCTTCAAGGCACTGTGGAAGAAGCTTGAGCACAGGGGTCCCCAGAGCTGGAATTCCAGCAGTGACACTGGTGGGGGTTGGACCTTGTGACCTTCCACATCGCTGAGAGTCAATTCAAGGATGTCATTACAGCTAACTCTTGAGTCATACTGCAGATTAAAGGAAATAATAAATGCATGTGAAGGGGGGCAAGCAGCAGTCCTGGTACATAATGAGCACTAAATTATTTATCTCCCTTCAGAACTGAATCCCTGAGGATAAGGACTGGGTGCTCTTGTTCTGTGCTTTAGGCCATCCCAAAGTGGCTAGAAAGGAGTAGTGTGTACAGGGAGGGCCACCAAGTAGCCAGTGGCCAAGGCCCCAGAGCTCTGAGTCATCCTTCACAGGGTCACCAAACAAGAGGTCTAGCCTCAGCCTCTAGACCAAAGTTGAGTGACTGTTCCAGTGGCTCCAAGAAGCAGCAGCCAAGGTCTGTGGATCTGGATAGAGTCGAGAACGCCCAGGTCACTGCACATTCTGCTCCTCCCTCACTGTCACCCTCCTCACCCCCAACCCCGCCCCACCCTCCCAGACTTCTGCCCCACCTTTCAACTGTTTTGCCCTTTGCTGGCAGGTGCAAAATCAATCGCACCTTCCAGGGGATGAAATTCTCCCATTCACTCTCTTCTTCGCCTTCAGCTAGCAGCTAAAAAAAGTCACATTTTATTATCAAGATGGAAGATCTTAAGGATATTCAATGAAGAAGCAACGCAGCCCAGCAGAAAGAACCAGAAGACTACAGCATCATCCTGCTCTGCATTTATAAGCTGGGCAATCTTGAGCCAGTTGCTGAACCTCTCTGAACCTCCTTTTCTATATCTGTGAAATGACAATGAAAAAGGAAACCTTTGCAGGGCTTTTGTTGAGAAGGGAAAGCAAGACAGTGTATATGAAAAGGCTTTGTTAACAGGAAGTGCTGTGAAATTATGAGGCGGTTATCAGAAAAAACGTGCTGTGCATGAGGTCGACTAAGGCTATCTGTGATTGTGTCACCTTCTAGAACACATCTTGATTTCTGTGTTTGTTTCCTGTGTGACAGGCAGGTTCCTAAGCTGGAGGGAAACTACAGTGAACAAAAGGCCACATCTCTGCCCTGGAAGAGCTTTCATTCTACTGGGGGAAACAGACAGTGAATGAATCGCATGACATAGCATAGCTTTATGGGCAGGAGATAAGCAGGTGAGGCTCAGGAAATGTGGGGCAGCCAGGATCACTATTATAAAGAGAGGGGTAAGGGAGGAACTTTCTAACGAGGGTCGCTGCCTCTCCTAAGAGGCCTATCATAGCAAACTCCCCCTCCTTCCTCTGAGGGTCTGATGGCAGGCAACAGATGACTTAGGACGCCTCTAATGGTCTTTAGGAACAGGAAGGCACCACCAACATTATCATGCAACATTGTTTTGGAAGTGAAAGCCAATGCAATTAGAGAAGGAGAAAAATAAGAGGTAAATGTATTAGAAAGGAGGAAGCCAATTTAATATGATTTGCAGATGATATGATTACATATCTAAATCAACTAAAAAACTTTAGAAACTAAAAGAGAATTGACTTGGGTGGCTTCTTCTTATACAAACAACCACCAGTTAAGAGAATATACGGGAAGAAACAGTGCCACTTACAATATGAAGAAAAAGAAAAAACATCCAAGAATAAATTTCACAAGAACTGTGCAGAATCTCTATAAAAAAAAAACACTTTAAACTGCCACTTAGGAATTTTAATCATACTTGAATAAAAGACATATTCTTGAATACAAAATTTCAGTGTTGTAGAAATTTTGGTTTTCCTTATTCAAAGCAATCCTTGTTAAAGTATCAGCATAATTTCTTTTGGCTAAGCAAACTTATTCTAAAGTTTATCTGGAAAAGCAAATACATGAGAATAGCTAGGAAAAATGATGGAGAAAAATGAAAGTGGGCAGATGGACTTCCTCATCAGATATGTAAATGTATTTATTATAAATCTAAAGTAACCAAAACAATTTGTTACAGTGCAGTTTGGCACAGACAGATTCACAAAACAAGAGAGAGTCCAGATATAAGCCCAAATGCATATTGGAGTTGGGTATACCATAAAGGTATAATTCAAATCAGCAATAAAAAAAACAAATTATTCAATTAATAAAATGGGAAGAACTGCTTAACCATTAGGGATGGGAAAGAATTAAGCTGGAAACCCATTTCACACTTTACACTAAAAAAAATTACATATGAAGCAAAAATTTTAATGTAAAACGTAAATCTTAAAAGTTCCAGAAAGATACACAGATGACTTTAAAAATAATCTTAGGCTAGAGAGAGTCTCTATATGCATAACGCAAAACCCAAAAGTCATTAAAAATATTGACCATGTAAAGTTTTTAAAAATATATATATTGTGTAAAATGTCAAAAAATGAATACTAAACATATTTAGCATATAAGTTAGAATAGACTACTTCTTGGGTATTTTGTGTACTAGTTAGGGTAGGGGAAATACTATTATATTTAAAAAAAAAAAGACCTAAAGAACATGATAGTTCAAGTCCAGTGGTTTCAGTTAACTACAGAACAGGGAACCCTCTCCTACAAATTATTCAAAGACCAGGCTGACAAGAGATCTTACCAGCTTTAACCCCTGGTGTCATGGAGGTGAGTTGGTGGGAAGTTCCTATGGGCTAGGCTTGGCAGTAGCGTATGTCATCTGTGCTCGCAGTCCCTTGGCTAAAGCTCATTCACATGGCCACGTCTACCCTAAACAGGGCTAGGAAAGGTAGTCCCTCACTAGATGCCTCTTCCCAGGGACAATTCTACACACCAGAAAGCAGAGCACACATTTCTGATGAGCAGTTAGCCATCTCAGCCATATCATGCATGCATGTCACAGGTAGAAAGGCAGAGGGCAAATATTGTTAAATTAAATAGAATTCCAGAAATCTATTCAAAAAGATAAGCAGAGCAGAAGCTATGAACTCACAGTTCATAGAACAAGAAATGCAAATGCTCATTAAGCAAATGAAAAATTCTAAAGCTTGTCATAATTAAGCACATTAAAATAAAAGCAATAGGAAGATATCACTTTTTATTTATCAGATTGGTAAAGATGAAAAAGTTTGGTAAGAGTTGGTAAGTGTGTATGCCATACACACCTTCAGATACTGTTGGTGGGAGTATACATTAGTGCAACACTTTTGGAGAATAATTTGATAACATCAACAATTATTTAGATACCTGTATCTTTCATTTAACCCAAAAATTCACCACTAATAAATGTGTCCTATACTGGTTCAAATACACCAAGGGATGTGAATAAGGAAGCACATTGATGCACTGGATATGTTAGTAAAAAAGTCAAGTGAACAGACAAAAACTAGGAACAATTTGTGTGTGTACCAATAAGAAACATATGGATTAAGTGACATATGATACATCTACATAACGGATGCAGTGTAGTCTATTAAGAGAATAATGCGGATCCATCTGTCCTAATAGAAAGATCTCCAAAATATCCAGAAGATGCTCACTTAATCCGTCTTCACTTAACAGATTCACCACATGGTATGATGCTTAGGCTGTCCATAAAATACACCACATGATGAGCACGGCCCACTCTCTGGCGTTCCAGGACCCTTCTCCTACAAGTTGAGTGGGGGGCTTAGCAGGAGGCAATTGTGTTTGTGGCAGGGTCTGGTTACACAAGCTGCACTTGTTACTTTTTATTCATAACTAAACTATGGAAGAACTAATTGAGTGTCAGTACAAAATAAGAGTCTGAAAGCTAAGGCGAATGCTTTAGAAATACTCAATACAAGTGAGTTTTTACCAAAAACCAAAATGATGTCAAAATAGATGTGAGGCAATTGTGAAAGATGGCAGGTGGGAGTGATCTGGGGAGGTTTCTACTCTCAGATATCTTGCAAAGTATCTTTAAATTCTCATTCCAAGTTTGGGAAAGAAATGTAAACCGCAAATTGTAGATCATACATTACAAGTAGGGTTTTGACTGAAAGTAATATAGGACTCCAATTAATTGATGCACCCTCAAAAAAGAAGAGCTTTAGTACCACATTAAAAGTTCATCCACCGATACCTATGAGATTAAAGATTTGGTGATGCAATAATATTGTCATTATGTTCATTTGTTTGAAAGAATTTTTACCTTTTAGAGATGCAGGCTGAAATATTTGAGAATGAGTAAAATTACATCTGAGATTGACTTCAAAGTGGTAATGGAGGCCAGGTGCTGTGGCTGACTCCTGTAATCCAAGCACTTTGGGAGGCCAAGGCGGGTGGATCACTTGAGGTCAGGAGTTCAAGACTGGCCTGACCTACATGATGAAACTCCCTCTCTACTAAAAAAAAAAAAAATACAAAATTAGCCAGGTGCGGTGATGCACACCTGTAATCCCAGCTACTCCGGAGGCTGAGGCAGGAGAATCGCTTGAACCTGGGAGGTAAAGGTTGCAGTGAGCCAAGATCGCACCACTGAACTCCAGCCTGGGTAACAAGAGCAGAGCTCCATCTCAAAAAAAAAAAAAAAAAAAAAGAAAGAAAGAAAGAAAAGAAAAACCAAAGTGATAACAGGTCAAAGGGCAGATACAGATGAAACAAGCTTGGCTGTGATTTGGTAATTTTTGAAACTGAATGATGCACCCACGGGGGTTTATTATACTATTCTGCCTAATTTTTGTATATGTTTAAGATTTTCCATAATAAAAAGTAGAAAAAAAGTCAGATTAATTTGTGTTTGTAATTATAAATTAGAATAAAATGTTTAAAATATGAATAGATAATTTTTATAACTATTCTCTTAACCTGCTCTTTGAAATTAACCAGCAATGACAGCATCAGATAAAAGCGCTTTGGCTATATCATTGCATGTGTGTTTTTTTTTTTTTTTTTTTTTACAAAGGATGTAGATACAGTATGATTATATTATAGTTAAATATGCTGGTAGATGTATCTGTAGTGATTTCAGTTTTGCCCCAACACAAGAAACATCACAGTATTTTTCTAAAATCAAATTTAGTCTACTCTGAGTCCCCATCCCACCAGGGATAAAAGTGTTCATCTCAAATATTCCAGGGTATCTTCTCACCCCATCTAGTGGACATTATCACTGCTCTCTTCCTCTTCCTCCTCCTCCTCTTTCTGGTCAAGATAGTAAGAAAACAACAAAACTCTGCCATAGAAACAGACCCCATTCCTTCATCCTGGTGCCAGAAGTCACCACTGCACTTCCACAACTCAAGCTCCCAAATAACTGCCTCCCTGCCCCCTTCTCTGTCCCCAGCCTTCACACATGGCCCACCCAGGGATATAACTGGGCTCTGTGAGGCTGACAAAGGCAGATCAGGGCATTCTGTCCAGGCACTGCACAAGAGGCCAGCCCTTAATCTCCCTGTACAAGAGGCCTGCCCTGCCCTGCCACAGAGAGAAGCAGAGGACAGCCCACCCTCTTCTGAAAAAAGATGCAGCAACTAAATTTGCCTTTACATCCATCCTGGCCGGATGGTACGCGTTCTCCAACACCCTGTTGGTATGGTGTGGCTTTGTGTCCCCACCCAAATCTCATGTCACACTGTAATCCGTGCATGTTGGAGGAGGAACCTGGTAGGAGGTGATTGGATCATGGGGTTGGATTTCTGCCTTGCTGTTCTCATGATAGTGAGTGAGTTCTCATAAGATCTGGTTGTTTGAAAGTGTGTAGCACCTCCCCCTTCACTCTCTCTCTCCTGCTGCCATGTGAAGACGTGCTTGCTTCCCCTTTGCCCTCCTGCCATGATTGTGAGTTTTCTGAGGCCTCCCCAGCCATGCCTCCTGTACAGCCTGTGGAACTGTGAGTCAATTAAACCTCTTTTCTTTATAAGTTAGTCTCAGATAGCTCTTTACGGCAGTGTGAGAATGCACTAATACACCTGCCTCATCCCAAGTTCGCCCTTCTCCAGAAAAGCTGGCTGATTCAGAAAGGTCTTGTCACTTTGAAGTAAGGGAAACTCTTCCATTTCTGGAGTCTTGAAGGCCCTCCCTTCCAAAAGCTTGTCTGTCCCTAAGCATCTCTCCTAATTACTTTTTTTTTTTAGTCCAATTTTATTTATTTATTTATTTTAATCATTGATAGTTTAGAGAAGTTCCTTTCGACTTCACAATTGATTATCGGTAATATCATGCACATCTCAGAATGTCAGAAGCATCTGAACCAGAATGACTCCACCTTGAATAGGGGCTGGGTAAAATAAGGCTGAAACCTGCTGGGTTGCAATTCCCAGAGATTAGGCATTCTTAGCCACAAGATGACATAGGAGGTCGGCACAAGATAGGTCATAAACACCCTGCTGACAAAGCAGGATGCAATAAAGAAGTCAGCCAAAACCCACCAGATCCAAGATGGTGGTGAAAGTGACCTCTGGTTGTCCTTGTTGTACGCTAATTATAATACATTAGCATACCAAAAGACACTCCCACCAGCACCATAACAGTTTACAAATGCCTTGGCAATGTCAGAAAGTTAGCCTACATGGTCTAAAAAAAGGACCTTGAGTTCCATGAATTGCCTGCCCCTTTCCTGGAAAATTCATGAATAATCCACCCCTTGTTTAGAATATGATCAAGAAATAACCATAAAAATAGCCACCCAGCAGCCCTTGGGGCTGCTCTGCCTATAAAGTAGCCACTCTTCTGTTTCTTTACTTTCTTAATAAATTTGCTTTCATTTTACATGGACTCGCCCCAAGTTCCTTCTTGTGTGGTATGCAAGAACCCTCTCTTGGAGTCTGGATCGAGACTCCGTTCCAGTAACAAGAATTGTTAGCAAATTGGGGAAAACTTCCATTCAGATTCTTTCAAATATCAGCAGAAAAATGTCAGGACATTCCAATTTTTCTTAAGTGTACCATTCAGTGGTTTTTATTATATTCCCTAATTACCTTTGAAATGCATTTCTTTAAGGCTTTGGGCTATGATTTCTAAGACTCATCAATTAAAATGCTGATTCCCTGAGAGAAGAAGATGCAAGGCCATCATCTTTCTTGGAAGTAGACATTGGTTTGGGGAGTGGGGACAGAAAGGGAACTCACATGTGCTGAATGTCTGCTGTGTGCCATGCTAAGGAGACCCTTTTATCACATTTCAATTAACTACAGACCATGGCACTCTCCTCCTCTAAATCATTCAAAGACCAGGCTGACAGACAGCTTATCAGCTTTAACCCTGGGTGTTATGGAGGCAAGTTGGTGGGAGGTTCCCATGGGCGGGTTACAGTGCAGGGGGCGGGGTAGTCCTTGCTTATCCACCTGCTTTGGAATAAGAGAGGAAGCTACTCAGTTGCATGTGGTGTGGCTGTACAGATCAGGTATTCCCTCTCATGAGAGGTTCATCTGGGGCCACCAGCTTGTTCTGTGGCTGCAGGCCCCAGGACCATGGACAGCCCACAATTCAGACAGCAGGAGCCTTACCAGCCTCTGCTAGGCTGAGCACTAGCTTTGCTCTGCACAGCTGAGGTTCCTGGACCCACCCATATATATATTTTAAATTCTATTTAGAAAGTTTCCAGGCTGGGTGCAGTGGCTCACGCCTATAATCCCAGCACTTTAGGAGGCCAAGGTGAGTGGATCACTTGAGGTCAGGAGTTTGAAACCAGCCTGGCCAACATGGTGAAACCTCATCCCTATTAAAAATACAAAAAAAAAAAAAAATTAGCCATGAGTGGTGGCAGGCACCTGTAATCCCAGCTACTTGGGAGGCTGAGGCAGGAGAATTGCTTGAACTCTGGAGGCGAAGGTTGCTGTGAGCTGAGATTGCACCACTGCCCTCCAGCCTGGGCGTCAGAGCAAGACTCTGTCGAAAGAAAGAAAAGAAAAGAAAAAATAAAGTTCCCCTTATTTGCTTTGTTTAAAGTAGCACCCAGGACCATCTGATCACAGACAATCATATATCTTAGGAATGATGAAGAAACAAATGTAATACAATGAATCCAGGAAGCGGAGGTTGCAGTGAGCCGAGATCACACCACTGCACGCCAGCCCTGGAGACAGAGGCTAACACAAGGAAAAAGGCTTATTTGCAGCACTTGGCTAAAAGTAGGTCCTCAATAAATCATAGCCATTCCTTTTACTGCTGTCATTCCCCTTTTTCTGCTCCTCTTTCTTCCCCTCCTCTCATGAAAGCCCTTTGAACTGCAAAGGTGAACTGGCTCCTCCCTGCCTTCCCACTATTCATTTGGGCTGCAAATTAGCAGATGTTCCTGGAGATCAAGGGTGAGGACAGGGACTTTGAGCATGGACTCCAGCAGGAGAGGCATCCCGCAGACCTCCACTGCCTGGGGCCACCACCTGGTGCCTCGGAAAGAACCATGCTTTTAAAGCGCACAGTGGTGGCCTGGCCTGGTTCTCTGGTTCCCCTATTTATTGTCTATAAATAATAGCTTAGCCGAGTCACTTCCCCTTGCTGGGTTTCAGTTTCTCCTTCCCAGAAAAGAAGACTGGACTAGATAGGATTTACTTTTCAGCCTTTTCATTCAGCAGGTATTTTGTGAGGGCCTGTCGTGTGCACGGCCCGGTCTAGGCAGTAGGTGGGGTAGAGCTGTGAGCGAGGCATACCAAGTCTTATCAGCTTTCTGATTAGCAGAACGTTCTAGCAGCCTATGTTCTTGGATTCTGGGGGTCCTTGGTGCAATTCTCCAGCTCATGAGGCCTCACTGCTGGTTCCTGCTTGAGGACACTTCCAGCTTCTGAGCCAAAGATGCTGAGACCAGCCTTGGGTATGCCACCCTGCCCTTTGCAAAGAAACTCAAAGGACATTCACAGCTTACCAGGGTTGGTGGGGGGAAATGTGACCAAACCCCAGTCACTCACCGCCTACCTCCCTCTCTGCCCCACAGTGGGGATGCTGCAGGGGCTGGGCACAATGTAGTGAATTCTTACAATTTATGCTGCCTCAGGATCCTTTTTGCTTTTTATTGTTGTTGTTTGGGTTGTTTGTTTTTCAGATGGAGTCTTGCTCTGTCACCCAGGCTGGAGTACAGTGGTGTGATCTCGGCTCACTGCAACATCCGCTTCCTGGGTTCAAGCAATTCTCCTGCCTCAGCCTCCAGAGTAGCTAGGATTACAGGCGCCCATCACCACGTCCAGCTAATTTTTGTATTTTTGGTAAAGATGGGGTTTCGCCATGTTTCCCAGGCTGGTCTCAAACTCCTGACCTCAAATGATCTACCCTCAGCATCCCTTTTAAGTGTAAGATTACCTTTCTCACAGCAGAAGCAGGGCTCAGTCATCCTTGACATAGTCTCTCCTGCTACACCTCCCCCCGTTCTTCAGTGCCACACACAGCGGCTCCCTGGTGCCCACCTCCCCACTGGACAGCTAGAGACAACCCATTCTGCCTGCTAACTCTCACGCCCCACATAGACTGCAGATAGGCCACAGTGACCACCCCTCAGCCGCAGCGTGACCTCCTGGAACTCATGCCTGCCTTCTCTTTTGCATTTAAACCCACCAATTAAAATTCCCTATGGCAAATGTGCATGGATAACACCCTGGGCCTCAAGACAGGCCGTGACCCATAGGTGGCTCCCACTTCCTCTTTCTTCATGCGTCCCCTGATCATTCCCTCTGCGTGTGTGTGAGGGGGGCCCTCTAGGCATGCCGTGAACTCCCCAAGACCTGTAAGTAATAAAACCTTTATTTCCATCCTGTGTCTCTCCTAATCATTGGAGAGGCACCCTCTATCATAGAGACCTGAAATGAAAACACATGGGAAGCAGTGGCTCTGAGCTTGGGGAGCCAGGTTCCTGACTCTCAAACCCCTGCCACAGCCAAGAAGTTGCTCAGGGGCTGCCAGGGGTGGGTGCAGGTTCCCACAAAGTCATCTAGGAGAAGGGCATCAAGAGGGCTAGAAGGGAGTGTACTCTAGTAAGGCCAGCTTCAAGGGCATGAGGTCTTGAGCCATCCAAGCAAGGACAGCCCTATGGGGACAGACAGATGGCAGAGCGGGTCCTGAAAAACTGTTCTTATATCCACTCTAATGACCTGGCTAGCTTGTGGCCAGCCCGAATTTCTCAGGCATAAGCCAAGAAAAATGGACCCAATGAATAAAAGTTGTGGCAGCTGGGCCTCAGAGCACAAAAATCCAACTCATGCCAAATTCATATCCACTGTCCATTGAGAAGGACCATAGCATTGCAGTCAAGATCATAAGCACTGTGGCCACTTGCCTGGGTTCAGATCCTGGCTTTCCCACCTGCTTGCTGTGTGATTCTGGACAAGTTACTTAACCTCTCTGTGCTTCACTTTTTCCATCTACAAAATAGAGATAATAATAATCCCACCTAATAGGGTTGTGGGGAAAATTAAATTGCTATTATATTGTATTAGAACAGTGAACAGCACTGCCACCACATAAGTGGTGTTGCTACTTCTTTGTGACAATCATCCCTTATTTTATATAGCACATAAAGCTTACAAATTCCCTCCAAATTCATTGTTTGAAACACAAACTTGTTGGCTTTGTTCATTCATCCACTAGATTGTAAGTGTTACGCAGGTAGGGAATTTTTAGTTGTTTATTCACTATGGTGTTCTTGAAGCCCATGATAGTACCTGGCACAAAGTAGCTGCTCAATAAATATTTGTTGACTGGATGGATAGACAGATGGGTGGATGAGTTCAAGAAACATTTATTGAAAGTCTATTATATGCCAGGCACTGAGGATTCGAAGGTTAAAAACCAGGGTATTTGCCCTTTGAAAAAGACTTGAATTGACTGGTAATTCACTTCTATAATGATGAAATGCATTACTCTGGAATTGTCAGCCATGAGAGCAGTGGTAGTCAGTGCTGATTTTGCCCCCATATCCCTGAGGGACCAGACACAACTCAAGCAGGGATAGTGGCCCTACATCAGGGAGGCTTCCCCGCAAGGGCCGGAGGGAGGGAGTGGTAGGCACGTGCCCTGAAAATCACTGTGTTTGTTGGCTCTGCTGGCAATATGAATGTCTATCATCTAGCTGGGACTATGACGGGTTTTGTTTTTTACTGTTGTGTCTTAAATGAACTGGTTTTACATTTCCATGTCAGCCTCTCTCCCCTCACCTTTTAAAGTCTATTTTGACCTGAGCTTTTTGTATCATCTGTAACAGACTGTCGCGTACTCCCATTATGTCCAACAGGGTTTTCAGACAGCCAATCTGAACAAATCCCTCTCCCCCTAGACACAGGAGGAGGGAATGGTAGAAGATTCCCTTTCCCCACATCATCGCTTCTCTTCCTTGTGCTTTGGTCTTGTGGGTAAAGCAGGGACTTGGGAATGGAGACTTGAGCTTAAATTCCAGGTGTACATTAGGGAAGTAAAAATCAAAACCATGAGGAGATACCATTTCACAGTCTCTAAGATGACTAAAACAAAAAGACAGACGATGAGGAGGGTTCGCAAGGAGGTGGAGAAGCTGGAACCCTCAGACATTGGAATGTACCATGTTACAGCTGCGTGGAAACTGTCAGGCAGTTTCTCAAAAAGTTAAACATGGAGTTACCATAGGGTCCAGGTATATACCACTTCTAGGTATATACCCAAGAGAAATAAAAACATGTATTTCCACACAGAAATGTATACACAAATGTTCATAGCAGTGCAACTCATAACAGCCAAAGAGTAGAAACAACCAAATGTCAATCAGTTGAGGAATGGATGATTAAAACTTGGTATATCCATACAATAGAAGATGATCATTCATCCATAAAAGGGAATGAAGTTCTAATACATGGATTGACCTTGAAAATATTATGCTAAGTGAAAGAAGTCAGATGCAAAAGGCCTTATGTGATTCCATTTCTATGAAACACCAAGAATAGGCCAATCCGCAGAGACAGAGAGATTAGTGATTTCCAGGAGGAAAGCCATCCCCAAAATGCGACTGGTTTAAACATGGTCATCTTATTAAGTTCTTACCATAGCCTGGAAAAAAATGGAATTTTATTTAAAACTCACCAGGGATTGCCTGGTTAAAGGATTCATTATAGAAACTCTTCCTGTGTTAAGAGCATAATTACCTACTAATTTACTTTCACGCCTCCGGCCTAATTTTCCCATCATGAACTTGCCTCAAGCCAGCTGTTGCTGTGTGCTGGCATAGGTGCTGTGCGTAGTGTGAGTGGGCATCATGCTGCTGACCGCCTGCTGGTGAAAACGTTTCAAAGCAAAAGCACTCTGCCAGGTTTTAAACAAAGCCCCAGATGAAACCTGCTTCTCTGTCTCACTCTCAGTGATAAACTGGCTTCCTCCACCTCCACCCCACCTTCTTTTGAAGGTGTCCCTGAACGAAATGAAATAATAGCAGACTCCATCTCAAAGGCCTGAGTAAGGAGGCAGACGATAATCTTTTATCAGAATCCTATTTTTCAATTCGACATTTAGCCTGCGTGAAGCTCTCAATGGGGCAAGACCCGGAAGCAAAGTGATGGGGAGAAGAGCAAGGCCCCGAGGACGGTTTGGAGGCAGAAGCTCAATAGTGGAGTGTGCTCTGCCTGCACCTACAGGTGCTTCCCATGGAAGAAGCTGATGCCACGCCAGCATGAAACCCTTCCCTTCTCTGGACAATGGCTGGTGAAATGTGACCCCTGAGAAATCCTCCAGGAATAGAAGAATCCTGTAGGGGCCAATGGATTGAATGGAAGTAAATCTAGAGTACCAAGGATCCTAACTTTTGTTCTCTGACCAAAAACCTTGTTTTACAAATTGAGGAACGGCATTTGTGGTGGGAAGAGGGAGTCTTCCCCCCAGGCCATAGCAGGCAGCAGTCAAAGAAACAGTCAAGAGATAGGCGGCCTGTGGGGATTTGTAGTGCTGCCCACAAGGGCCATCGGATGGGAAAACACACAGAGGGAGACTGTTCACCTCTCAGTTCATCCCCAAGCCTTCTGACTGTCGTAAAGAAAAGCCTTATCTGGAGGTGGTCTCTCTTTAGCACTGAACATTTGCTATCTCAGTTCTGACTTGGATGATGACACTGAGAGTAATGCAAGCTAGGAGGAACACTGGTTCAGTTTGCTGTGGTGGGCATGGTGATTGTAAGGGTTATCCTCTATTTATTGCACATAATTATTCTTTCTTTCCCTTATGGTATTGATTTCAAGTTTTCCTTAATCATATATTTATTTGTGCCTAAAACGTGGTCACAGATAGATCAAAAATCTAAAAGGGGAGTGAGAAACACTATCTAGTCGAATCCTATGCTAATTATGTGAATTGTCAATTCATTCCTCTTTTGAAACACACACACACACACACACACACACACACATTCTCTCTCTCTCTCTCTCTCTCTCTCTCTCTCTCTTTCTCAAGGGGCCTTTACCCAGTGACCCAAAAAGGTCTCCCTTTCCAGATCTGTTCCATGAGGAGATTCTCTACCCATCACTTTCTGGCCTTGCCAAGGTGCATTTTCATGGATCCTCGTGTTCCTCCTGCTGCCAGGGGTGTCCCTGGACCCCTGCCACCCTGAGCCTGCTTCCTCCCCATCAGCTTCAGAGATCCTGCTCCCTCCAGCAACTGCGGGGGGCAGCTCCCAGCTGCATCCTTCCTGAGTCCCTGCCTCCCAGCTGCGGTGTCCTCAGCTGCCTGTTCTCCCACTTCCTGGGATCCAGGTCACAAGACCCTTTGCTTTCATCCAGGTTTAGCTGCCTATCTGTACACACTGGAGTGAGCACAACCAGCAGGCAGTGGGGAGTGATAGTTCCCAGGCTGTGCAGACAAGTCCCCTCCTGCTGGGCAATGGCTCCATCCGCCACTTCTTTGATGGCTCAGGAAGACTCCAGCACTGCACTGTGACATTTTATCCCTCTATGCTCCTTCCTCCCACCTCACTCCAGTAGTGCCGTTTCTTCACCCAGGAAAAGTCAGTTCGGGTCCTTCCCTGCCAGCTGCAAGTCCCTAGAATCGCAGTTCCTGTCCTCCTGGTTGGGTCTCAGCACACGGATGCCTTCTCTGGCCACCCCCAGGGATGGCAGAACTGGGAGGGACTGGCCCAGGGGCAGGCTGGGAGCAATTGGGGATCTTCCAAGCTTTGGTCTAGCATCTCTGCAAACAGGTGGGTTGGGTTTTTCCTTCTAGAGACTTTTTTCATCTCCACTGATGCATAAAGGTACAATTTGATTCTTTACCCCCTTCCAGAATTTTAAGCCAAAAGCTCAGAGCTCCCACTTTGCAGCTTAAATTTGATTCAAATCCTGCAATCCCCACTCCAGGATCAGAGCCACCAGTCACCAAGCGGCCTGGGTGCATATGGCCTTAGGCTGTGTCCTCAGGGCCAACCCTGGCTCGCAGGACAGTCCTTAGAAGGTAGCAGCCTCTAGCCATCTGCAGAAAGCTGAAACTGGGCCCATTCCTTATACCCTACACTAAAATTAACTCCAGATGGATTAAAGATCTAAACATAAAACATAACTCCATAAAATCCTAGAAGAAAACCCAGGAAAACTATTCAGGACATAGACATAGGCAAGGACTTCATGACTAAAACACCAAAAGCAATGGCAACAAAAGCCAAAACAGACAAATGGGATCTAATTAAACTTAAGAGCTTCTGCACAACAAAAGAAACAATCATTAAAGTGGACCGGCAACCAACAGAATGGGAAAAATTTTTTGCAATCTACCCATCTGACAAAGGCCTAATAGCCAGTATCTACAAAGAACTAAAGCAGATCTACAAGAAAAAAACAAACAAACCCATTCAAAAGTAGGAGAAATATATGAACAGACACTTTTCAAAAGAAGACATTTATGAGGCCAACAAACATGAAAAAATGTTCATCATCACCACTCATCAGAGAAATGAAAATCAAAACCACATTGAGATAACATCTCATGCCAGTTAGAATAGCGATCATTAAAAAATCAGGAGACAATGGATGCTGGGGAGGATGTAGAGAAAAAGGAACACTTTTACACTGTTGATGGGAGTGTAAATTAGTTCAACCATCATGGAAGACAGTCTGGTGATTCCTCAAGGACCTAGAAATAGAAATTTCATTTGACCCAGCAATCCCACTACTTGGTATATACCCAAAGGATTATACATTGTTCTATTATAAAGACACATGCATGCGTATGTTCATTGTGGCACTGTTTACAACAGCAAAGACCTGGAACCAACCCAAATGCCCATCAATGATAGACTGGACAAAGAAAATGTGGCACACATACACCATGGAATACTATGCAGCCATAAAAACTGATGAGTTCATGTCCTTTGTAGGGACATGGATGAATCTGGAAACCATCATTCTCAGCAAACTGACACAAGAACAGAAAACCAAATACCGCATGTTCTCGCTCATAGGCGGGTGTTGAACAATGAGAACACATGAGCACAGGGAGGGGAACATCACACAGTGGGGTCTGTTGCGGGGGGCTAAGAGAGGGATAGCAGGGGCGGGTGGGGAGGTTGGGGAGAGATCACATGGGGAGAAATGCCAGATATGGGTGACGGGAATGGAGGCAGCAAACCACCTTGCCATTTATGTACCTATGCAACAATCCTGCATGATCTGCACATGTACCCCAGAACCTAAAGTACAATTTAAAAAAAGAAGAAGGTGGCAGCCTCTCTCTCTCTCCTGTCTGCTCCCATCCACCTGGCTACCCTGCAAACAGTGGCAGAAAGTCTGCATTGGGAATGCCAGTCAGACAATCCTAGAAAGGGACACAGAGAGGGCTATGGCCTGAATGTCTGTGTCCCTCTAAAATTCACATGTTGAAACCTAATTACCAAAGTGATGGCATTAGTATTAGAACATAGGGCTTGGCGGAGGTGACTAGGTCATGAGGGCTTTACCTTCATGAATGGGATTAATGACCTTATAAATGAGGTTCAAGGAGGCTGTTCACCCCTTTGCCTTTTGCCCTTCTGCCTTGGGCAGACACAGCAAGAGGGAAGCAGGGAGTGGCCCTCGCCAGACACCTAATCTGCCGGGTCCCTGATCTTGGACTTGGCAGCCTCTTAGAACTATGAGCAATAAATTTCTATGTTTTATAAATTACCCAGTCTCAGACATTTTATTTTGTTATAGCAGCAGGAACAAACTAAGACAGAGAAATATGTCTAGCCCTTTCCCAAGGGGTCAGATCTAAACAGAGGAAAGTGGAATCATGTAGAGGAAGGTGGCTCCCCAAAGGCAGGCCATCTTCAAGTCCCAAAGACTGGCTAGAGTCTGGGTTTTTGTTGTTGTTGTTGTTGTTGTTTTGTTTGTTTTTTTGAGACAGAGTCTTGCTCTGTCATCAGGCTGGAGTGCAGTGGTGCAATCTCGGCTCACTGCACCCTCCGCCTCCTGGGTTCAAGCGATTCTTCCACCTCAGCCTCCAAAGTAGCTGGGACCACAGGCGCGTGCCACCACTCCCGGCTAATTTTTTATGTATTTTTAGTAGAGACGGGGTTTCACCGTGTTGGCCAGGATGGTCTTGATCTCTTCACCTCGTGATTCGCCCGCCTCAGCCTCCCAAAGTGCTGGGATTACAGGCGTGAACCACCGCACCCAGCCTGGGTTGTTTTTTAGATGTAGGAACACCCAGTGAACTGAAGAGAAAGGGTAGAAATTGTTAGTCCCAAGAGTCTCTGGTGAAAAATGGTACAAGCTTTCAGGAGACCCTTAGAAATGCCAATCAAAGTCTTTCACATACAGGGAAAGCTAATTTATGGCTAAAAGAGTGACCAAAACAGCAGTTGCCTCTGGAAATGGGGGTGAAGATTGAATTAGAATGGGACATGAGAGAACCTTCCAGGGTGATGGCAAGATTCTGCACCTTAATTTGTGTGTTACATTGTAAGTTTAATCTCAAAAGAAAAAAAACTGTAAACAAATATTAAACTCTAGAGCAGTGCAGTCTAATAGAATGTTTTGCAGCAATGAAAATGTTCTACATCTGTGTTGTCCAAAGGCTAGCCACTAGCCACCTCTGGCCATGGAGCACTGGAAATCTGGCAACTTAATTCGGTACTATTACACATTAACATTCACCCTATGGCTTGGGCAGGGCCATGGTGATTTCTCATAAATACAAAGGGGCACTCTTGGGCACACAGTGGTTAAGGGACTCACCCAAAGTTACACACAGCAGCAAGATGTCCAAAGGGGGAAGTCTCTGAACCTCCCCGTTCTCAGGAGTGAGCTTGTTCCCCTCACCTCCCAAGGAGAGATGCCTTAGAACTGGAGTAAGGAGAGCTCACTGAAGGGTAAAAAAGCCCAAGAGCCAGATGCCAGAGATCCCGAACTCTTGGCTCAGAGAGGGCACACTTCCCAAGGACAGCTTTGGTCTAACAATGATTTGCTAGTCTGTTTTTACACTTTATATTTTAGAAAGCTCTTTCACACGCCCACAGTCTCTCACTTCATCCGCATAGCCTGGAAGAGATCCTCCTTTCCTCCCTTCCTGCCTCTCTCCCCACTCCCTCCTTTCTTCCAAGTGGTGGGCAACAAGTAAGGACTAAGGGTAAAACGTTTAGGCATCAGAGTTAGACATCCAGGGCTTGAACTCTGATTTCCCAAGCATATGCCTTTATAAAATGGTGCATTTTAACCTTTCTGTGCCTCTGTTTACCAACTTGCAAAATAGGAATAGTAATAGTATTTGCCTTGCTGGGATGGTAAGAGAATTAAAACAATCCACACCAAACCCCTATCATCAAATCATTTATTGAGCTATGTACACGACAAAGCTGGAGGCAGGAGTTGAGGCCAGGGGCCAATTCAGAAGCCCACAGGAGGGCAGAGTCCTGATGAACCGAACTGAGCTGAGCTGATGTGGCCGAGACTCCACACTAAGGGAGGGTGTGTTGCCAACAAGCTCTCCCCGAAGCCAGAGCAAGCACCTCAGCTCCATTCTTCACTCAGCTCCAAAGTGTTTGCCCTCAAAGAGGGATTGCCTTTTGCTCACAAATCTCTCACCTGCAAAAGGTCTGCTTCCTGAGCTGACTGGAAGATGAATCACTAGGATCATCCACATCATCTTTCATGATCCATCTCCCATTGCCCAGCAAGCCCCACGATAGCCTCTTCTCTTTAGAGGCTGCAGCCGAGAGAGAAGGGAGATGCACAGGATCAAATTAATGTCGGGGAAAAAGGCCTTCTGGCCCTCCTGCTTTCCACCAGCCTATTAAATTAAGAGACGGAAAAAAACAAAACTCGTGTCTGTCTGTGTGTGTGTGTGTGTGTGTGTGTGTGTGTGAGAGAGAGAGAGAGAGAGCACACTTACATTTGCAGAGCATTATGCTTGCAAGATAAGTTGATCCTTATAAATGCCTAGAAGGGCAGGTATTTTTCATTCCTATTTTTTGAAATGAAGAATTGAGTTGAAGAGGTGCTAAACAGCCTACCCAGGAGCGGCTGTTAAAGCTCATTGTGAGTTCGCATCATCCCATCAATTATTAGATGTCTGAAATGTTCCTTGGAAAGAAAGAACCACCTTTGATCAGGAAGGTCATTGCTGAAGTTACAGCCAGGCATCTGTCCAACAGGGCCCCACTGGCCTCATTTTCCTTGATCCCATCTTCAGGCATTGCCGATATGCCATCCCTTCTAGAAAAACCCCCCTCCCGAGTTGATGCATGGCATATTCAATGCTGGTGGGCAGACCATTAGGTAGAACCCACTGTGCTGAGCACTGAGCCTGAGGCAGGATGGCAGCGGGCTGGGGAGGGTGGGAGTGGGGAGACTTCAGAGTCACATAAAATGCAGAGGCTGGGAGAGAGATCCAAGATGGCCGATTAACAACAGCTCAGGATTGTAGCTCCCAGTGAAAGCGCAGAGAGCAAGTGGACGCCGCACTTTCAGACGAATTTTTGTTGCCCACAGACTAGGAGATTCCCGGCGGAGGAGCCAC